>RPFO01000156.1:3625090-3712590 GCA_009746045.1 Mesostigma viride
CCGCCGCGCCCGCCCGCCCGCCCGCCCACCCACCCACCCACCCACCCACCCACCCACCCACCCATCCATAAAAGCCCAACCCGTCAGATGCCAATTGCGTAGCACACACCGCGGCGTAGCGTGCCCCCATGGCAGCGGTGGCCTCCATCGAGCCAGCGGCGACCGCCTCTGCCAGCTCCACCAGGGCCTGGCGCGCGACAGGTGGCAGCGGCGTATTGGAAAATACACGGTAAGTAGCTGTCAAGTAAGCCTGCGACCACAACTCCATGAGGGCACAGGGTTTGGGATTACTTTCAGTGCAGGTCACCCACTGCGAGGCTACTGTATGTGGTGCGGCAGCCAAATGCATGGCCAACTGCCAGGCGGCAAGCCACGTTGAACCAAAAGGTTGAAGGCACACATGCAGGGTGCGCACAGCAGGGTGGGCCAGACCCATGACGCAGCTGGCGCCACAACGTGGGCGATCCCCGACACCTCATTCTTGTTGTACTAACTACCGTCACTGTGCAGGCGAGCCCATGTCTGCGGGCAAAGGGGGTCCATTCTGTGCTCTCAGATGAATTAGCCATTGACTTTGATTGCTTGCCCCTGCCTGACTGGCTAAGTAGGGGTGTCTGCAAGAGGTGTTGCAAAGAATATCATGCCATGCAGTGCAATTAACTATAAGCACAGCAGGATAAACCAGCCGCCACCAACGTGCGGGCAAAACCAATTTGCATGCTTACCCTGTCAGGGTTGTGCGGGTTTTCATGCCCCGCGATGCCTGTCGATGACAGCACGCTCAGCACAAACAGCGCACGAGAGGCCGCCCACTCAAGCGACTCATCTACTGGCGACGCCACCACGTGGCCATCCATGCGCGCCCGCACAAGACTGGGCAGAATGTCCAGCAGGGGCCTGCGGCCAGGCAGCGGCCGCTTGGCTGGGGCCAGGCAGCAGGGACCATCATAGACAAAGGCAGGGACAAGGGGCAGGAGGTTTACGCCAGCCAGGGTGCGAAACTTTTTACAATATCGGACAATTATCTCGGTTAGGTATACAGCACATCGATGATTAGGGTGACTAAAGGGATGCATACAAAACAAGCTATGTGGGAGTTGTGAAAACGAACGCTGGCAGGGGCAAAGGGAAACCCATGGCTTGTGCACACATGCACATCATGCGGCTCGCCCCCCACCCCCCAAAAAGTATAGAACCTTGCATCCCATACCCACACCCCCAAAAAGTATAGACCCTTGCATCCCATACCCCCACCCCCAAAAGTATAAACCCTTGCTTGCATCCCATACCCCCCCCAAAAAAAGTATAAACCCTTGCATCCCATATCCCCACCCCCCAAAAGTATAAACCCTTGCATCCCATATCCCCACCCCCAAAAGTATAAACCCTTGCATCCCATATCCCCACCCCCCAAAAGTATACCCCCTTGCATCCCATATCCCCCCCCCAAAAAAGTATACCCCCTTGCATCCCATATCCCCACCCCCCAAAAGTATAAACCCTTGCATCCCATATCCCCCCCCCCCAAAAGTATAAACCCTTGCATCCCATATCCCCACCCCCCAAAAGTATAAACCCTTGCATCCCATATCCCCACCCCCAAAAGTATAAACCCTTGCATCCCATATCCCCACCCCCCAAAAGTATAAACCCTTGCATCCCATATCCCCACCCCCCAAAAGTATAAACCCTTGCATCCCATATCCCCACCCCCCAAAAGTATAAACCCTTGCATCCCATATCCCCACCCCCAAAAGTATAAACCCTTGCTTGCATCCCATACCCCCCCAAAAAAGTATAAACCCTTGCATCCCATATCCCCACCCCAAAAGTATACCCCCTTGCATCCCATATCCCCACCCCCAAAAGTATAAACCCTTGCATCCCATATCCCCACCCCCAAAAGTATAAACCCTTGCATCCCATATCCCCACCCAAAAAAAGTATACCCCCTTGCATCCCATATCCCCACCCCCCAAAAGTATAAACCCTTGCATCCCATATCCCCACCCCCAAAAGTATAAACCATTGCTTGCATCCCATACCCCCCCAAAAAAAGTATAAACCCTTGCATCCCATATCCCCACCCCCCAAAAGTATAAACCCTTGCATCCCATATCCCCACCCCCCAAAAGTATAAACCCTTGCATCCCATATCCCCACCCCCAAAAAGTATAAACCCTTGCATCCCATATCCCCACCCCCCAAAAGTATCAACCCTTGCTTGCATCCCATATCCCCACCCCCAAAAGTATAAACCCTTGCATCCCATATCCCCACCCCCAAAAGTATAAACCCTTGCATCCCATACCCCCCCCAAAAAAGTATAAACCCTTGCATCCCATATCCCCACCCCCCAAAAGTATAAACCCTTGCATCCCATATCCCCACCCCCAAAAGTATACCCCTTGCATCCCATATCCCCACCCCCCAAAAGTATAAACCCTTGCATCCCATATCCCCACCCCCAAAAGTATAAACCCTTGCATCCCATATCCCCACCCCCAAAAGTATAAACCATTGCTTGCATCCCATACCCCCCAAAAAAAAGTATACCCCTTGCATCCCATATCCCCACCCCCCAAAAGTATAAACCCTTGCATCCCATATCCCCACCCCCCAAAAGTATAAACCCTTGCATCCCATATCCCCACCCCCCAAAAGTATAAACCCTTGCATCCCATATCCCCACCCCCCAAAAGTATAAACCCTTGCTTGCATCCCATATCCCCACCCCCAAAAGTATAAACCCTTGCTTGCATCCCATATCCCCACCCCCCAAAAGTATAAACCCTTGCTTGCATCCCATATCCCCACCCCCCAAAAGTATAAACCCTTGCATCCCATATCCCCACCCCCCAAAAGTATAAACCCTTGCATCCCATATCCCCACCCCCAAAAGTATAAACCCTTGCATCCCATATCCCCACCCCCAAAAAGTATAAACCCTTGCATCCCATATCCCCACCCCCAAAAGTATAAACCATTGCTTGCATCCCATACCCCCCTCAAAAAAAGTATAAACCCTTGCATCCCATATCCCCACCCCCAAAAGTATAAACCCTTGCATCCCATATCCCCACCCCCAAAAGTATAAACCCTTGCTTGCATCCCATACCCCCCCCAAAAAAGTATACCCCCTTGCATCCCATATCCCCACCCCCAAAAGTATAAACCCTTGCATCCCATATCCCCACCCCCAAAAGTATAAACCCTTGCATCCCATATCCCCACCCCAAAAGTATAAACCCTTGCATCCCATATCCCCACCCCCCAAAAGTATAAACCCTTGCTTGCATCCCATATCCCCACCCCAAAAAAGTATCAACCCTTGCATCCCATATCCCCACCCCCAAAAGTATAAACCCTTGCATCCCATATCCCCACCCCCAAAAGTATAAACCATTGCTTGCATCCCATACCCCCCCAAAAAAAGTATAAACCCTTGCATCCCATATCCCCACCCCCCAAAAGTATAAACCCTTGCATCCCATATCCCCACCCCCAAAAGTATAAACCCTTGCATCCCATATCCCCACCCCCCAAAAGTATAAACCCTTGCATCCCATATCCCCACCCCCCAAAAGTATAAACCCTTGCATCCCATATCCCCACCCCCCAAAAGTATAAACCCTTGCATCCCATATCCCCACCCCCAAAAGTATAAACCCTTGCATCGCATATCCCCACCCCCCAAAAGTATACCCCTTGCATCCCATATCCCCACCCCCCAAAAGTATAAACCCTTGCATCCCATATCCCCACCCCCCGAGAGTATAAACCCTTGCATCGCACCCCCTCGCTTTCCCTGTCATGGCCCCCAAAAGTCCAACTATGAATGCAGGCGGAAGACCGCTAAGGCAGAGTACCAATAACACCCACGAGTGGACTGGGAGGTCAGCCACTGTAGATCACAAAACTACTAGGCTACTCACGGGCATGCTGCAACGCGAATTCGATGACCCCCTACGGATGGTACTGACCACCCACCCGTGTATGTGGAGGCACATCTCTGTACTAGCGTATTCTAGTGCACTAGCACACATCACCCACCCGTGTATGTGGAGGCACATCTCTGTACTAGCATATTCTAGTGCACTAGCACACATCACCCACCCGTGTATGTGGAGGCACATCTCTGTACTAGCGTATTCTAGTGCACTAGCACACATCACCCACCCGTGTATGTGGAGGCACATCCCTGTACTAGCGTATTCTAGTGCACTAGCACACATCACCCACCCGTGTATGTGGAGGCACATCTCTGTACTAGCGTATTCTAGTGCACTAGCACACATCACCCACCCGTGTATGTGGAGGCACATCTCTGTACTAGCGTATTCTAGTGCACTAGCACACATCACCCACCCGTGTATGTGGAGGCACATCTCTGTACTAGCGTATTCTAGTGCACTAGCACACATCACCCACCCGTGTATGTGGAGGCACATCTCTGTACTAGCCATTCTAGTGCACTAGCACACATCACCCACCCGTGTATGTGGAGGCACATCCCTGTACTAGCGTATTCTAGTGCACTAGCACACATCACCCACCCGTGTATGTGGAGGCACATCCCTGCACTAGCGTATTCTAGTGCACTAGCACACATCACCCACCCGTGTACTGCGCGGCGAGCACGCGCAGGCCCTGGATCGCGGTCGGTATGTCGCGCATGGACGCGTTGGCCCACTGGGGTGGCGCGGTGATGGCGTGTGCGCAAGGGGGGATGTGTGGGGTGGGTGGGTGCGGCGGGGGGGGGGGGGGGGGGGGGGGGGGGGGGGAGGGTGTTAAGGCGGTGGTGGTTGGAAAGGAGGGCAGGCATGCATGCAGGGTCGCAACAGGGATTGGCAGACTGTATCAGGGTCTCCGCGGGAGCCTACACGGCTGTCCATGGGAGGCACGCTACAGCTGAGATACGGCTGTCCATGGGAGGCACGCTACAGCTGAGACACGGCTGTCCATGGGAGGCACGCTACAGCTGAGATACAGCTGTCCATGGGAGGCACGCTACAGCTGAGATATGGCTGTCCATGGGAGGCACGCTACAGCTGAGATACGGCTGTCCATGGGAGGCACGCTACAGCTGAGATACGGCTGTCCATGGGAGGCACGCTACAGCTGAGACATGGCTGTCCATGGGAGGCACGCTACAGCTGAGACACGGCTGTCCATGGGAGGCACGCTACAGCTGAGACACGGCTGTCCATGGGAGGCACGCTACAGCTGAGATACGGCTGTCCATGGCAGGCACGCTACAGCTGAGATACGGCTGTCCATGGGAGGCACGCTACAGCTGAGACACGGCTGTCCATGGGAGGCACGCTACAGCTGAGATACGGCTGTCCATGGGAGGCACGCTACAGCTGAGATATGGCTGTCCATGGGAGGCACGCTACAGCTGAGATACAGCTGTCCATGGGAGGCACGCTACAGCTGAGATACGGCTGTCCATGGGAGGCACGCTACAGCTGAGACACGGCTGTCCATGGGAGGCACGCTACAGCTGAGATACGGCTGTCCATGGGAGGCACGCTACAGCTGAGATACGGCTGTCCATGGGAGGCACGCTACAGCTGAGATACGGCTGTCCATGGGAGGCACGCTACAGCTGAGATACGGCTGTCCATGGGAGGCACGCTACAGCTGAGACACGGCTGTCCATGGGAGGCACGCTACAGCTGAGATATGGCTGTCCATGGGAGGCACGCTACAGCTGAGATATGGCTGTCCATGGGAGGCACGCTACAGCTGAGATACGGCTGTCCATGGGAGGCACGCTACAGCTGAGATACGGCTGTCCATGGGAGGCACGCTACAGCTGAGATATGGCTGTCCATGGGAGGCACGCTACAGCTGAGATATGGCTGTCCATGGGAGGCACGCTACAGCTGAGATACGGCTGTCCATGGGAGGCACGCTACAGCTGAGATACGGCTGTCCATGGGAGGCACGCTACAGCTGAGACACGGCTGTCCATGGGAGGCACGCTACAGCTGAGACACGGCTGTCCATGGCAGGCACGCTACAGCTGAGATATGGCTGTCCATGGGAGGCACGCTACAGCTGAGATACGGCTGTCCATGGGAGGCACGCTACAGCTGAGACACGGCTGTCCATGGGAGGCACGCTACAGCTGAGATACGGCTGTCCATGGGAGGCACGCTACAGCTGAGATACGGCTGTCCATGGGAGGCACGCTACAGCTGAGACACGGCTGTCCATGGGAGGCACGCTACAGCTGAGATACGGCTGTCCATGGGAGGCACGCTACAGCTGAGATACGGCTGTCCATATGCTGGTTGTCTCCTTGATAGTGGCGAGTTGGGGCTCCAAGGCAAGAACCCCAACTGGAACCCATGCAGTTTAACAAAAAGATGCCTAATGCTGAAGAAATAGGACAAAAACGGAAATTTGGATAGTAGCATGCAATCTTCTCAACAAGCGCTATGTAGGACAGCGGGTAGGCCATCTGAAGCGCCATTGTCCTGACCAAACACGACGATACTTTCATAGGCAAGGGCAAGTAGCCACGCCCAACCTAGAGAGTCGCACGGCAAGTAACCTGGGAGCGGTAGAGATGGGCCGGGCTATGCCGCCCCTTGGGTCAGTGTGCTTCTTGGCAGTACCATTCTGTGACCTTGCCGCCTCCTTACTGCACAGCCACCAATCAAAAGAACTACAGCCACACACGCAACACTTCTTGTGTTACAGCGTCCGCATTGGTAACTAGGGGACCACTTTTGGCCGGCAAAGCTACTAACAGTTAGTTGGATTGGCCTTGCTTGCCAGTCGGACACCCAGGGGCTTGATTATATCATCAAATTCGTTTTGTTTGGTTGATTGAAGGACAGCCGTTGAAGCCAGTATGGGGTTGGATTTATTTTTGTGTTTGCTTACGCTGGATCGTGCTATTCAGCTGTCAAAAAACTTGGGTGACAGACATTACGATTACTTGGTTATTGTTTCATTGATTGTTTGTCAGCTCAACAAGCAGCCAATCCGGAAGACCCTTGGTCTGCCTTACCGTAGCAAAAAATGCAAAAAATTGCAAACCTACCACTGCGGAAGCTCTGCCATCCTATTATGAAGTGCAGCCATAGAAGTATACAGATAGGCAGATCTTGCCACCGCAACAGCAAGCATGGCAGCCACCGGACCATGCATGCCACCCAGCACACCTTGCTCTATCCATATGGCCGCCAGAACAAGTCGCTACCCTCGCATGGCTGTGCTGCTGTCATACCAGCGGAGTGCTGACATCACACCAACGGAGGAAATGGTAACGTGGGAAAACGGGCCGACCAAACAAGGCAGAAGAGCCCAGGGTAACTGCCCAAGCTTGCACCTTGTGTTTGCAAGCCATGCATGCGAGCCAGCCTCGACTCTCCCGACCCCCCACACCATGTGTACTGCCCATCCAGGCATTTCCCACTCCCCCGCATGGCATGCACTGCCCCCACCCACCCGCACCCCATGCACAACCACCCGGGGCATCTGCCACTCACCAGCATCTCTTCCAGGTTGAACAGCTGCCGCTCGTACTTGCTGGCAAACCCGTCAGGGATGCCAGGGCCCCCACCATACGGGCCCCCATGCGCAGACCCATGGCCACCACCGTGGGCGTCCCCATGATGCGCCGACGGTTGGCTTCTATCGCCCGCCCCCGCCGCGCCCCCCCCTGCCGCCGACGCATCCACATGGCCCGCCGCACCGCCCACATCCCTAAACCTGGCGTACGCGTGCCCCCCCCCCTGCGCGGCCCCCCCATCCTCGTCCTCGTACTCATCGTCCCAATATAGCTCCTCCTCTGCTGCATCAGCCGCTGCAAGTGTGTCCTCCAGCACCGCCGGGTGGAGGTCACCCTCAATGGTGCCAAACGCGCCGGGCAGGACCTGTGGCCATGGCGCAAACGCAACCACCCAGGGCCCCTCCGCCCACCTCCAACGTGAACACAAAGAGGCTGCAAGCTGCAGGTGGCCAGGGCACACAGGCTGGAGACATGACACAAACACGGATGGAATGAAAAAATGCCTTGGATCTGGGGGACACGTGGCATGGAAGGAGCAAGGGGAAAATGTGGCATGGACGGAGTAAGGGGAAAATGTGGCATGGACGGAGTAAGGGGGAAATGTGGCATGGACGGAGTAAGGGGAAAATGTGGCATGGACGGAGTAAGGGGAAAATGTGGCATGGACGGAGTAAGGGGAAAATGTGGCATGGACGGAGTAAGGGTAAAATGAGGCATGGACGGAGTAAGGGGGACACGTGGCATGGACGGAGTAAGGGGGACACGTGGCATGGATGGAGTAAGGGGGACATGTGGCATGGACGGAGTAAGGGGGACATGTGGCATGGACGGAGCAAGGGGGACATGTGGCATGGACGGAGTAAGGGGGACATGAGGCATGGATGGAGTAAGGGGGAAATGTGGCATGGACGGAGCAAGGGGGACATGTGGCATGGACGGAGTAAGGGGGACATGTGGCATGGACGGAGTAAGGGGGACATGTGGCATGGACGGAGTAAGGGGGACATGAGGCATGGATGGAGTAAGGGGGAAATGTGGCATGGACGGAGCAAGGGGGACATGTGGCATGGACGGAGTAAGGGGGACATGTGGCATGGACGGAGTAAGGGGGACATGTGGCATGGATGGAGTAAGGGGGACATGAGGCATGGACGGAGTAAGGGGGACATGTGGCATGGACGGAGTAAGGGGGACATGTGGCATGGACGGAGCAAGGGGGACATGTGGCATGGACGGAGTAAGGGGGACATGAGGCATGGACGGAGTAAGGGGGACATGAGGCATGGACGGAGTAAGGGGGACATGTGGCATGGACGGAGTAAGGGGGACATGTGGCATGGACGGAGCAAGGGGGACATGAGGCATGGACGGAGTAAGGGGGACATGTGGCATGGACGGAGTAAGGGGGACATGAGGCATGGACGGAGTAAGGGGGACATGAGGCATGGACGGAGTAAGGGGGACATGTGGCATGGACGGAGTAAGGGGGACATGAGGCATGGACGGAGTAAGGGGGACACGTGGCATGGATGGAGTAAGGGGGACATGAGGCATGGACGGAGTAAGGGGGACATGAGGCATGGACGGAGCAAGGGGGACATGAGGCATGGACGGAGTAAGGGGGACATGTGGCATGGACGGAGTAAGGGGGACATGAGGCATGGACGGAGCAAGGGGGACATGAGGCATGGACGGAGCAAGGGGGACATGAGGCATGGACGGAGTAAGGGGGACATGTGGCATGGACGGAGCAAGGGGGACATGTGGCATGGACGGAGTAAGGGGGACATGTGGCATGGACGGAGTAAGGGGGACATGTGGCATGGACGGAGCAAGGGGGACATGAGGCATGGACGGAGCAAGGGGGACATGTGGCATGGACGGAGCAAGGGGGACATGAGGCATGGACGGAGCAAGGGGGACATGTGGCATGGACGGAGTAAGGGGGACATGTGGCATGGACGGAGCAAGGGGGACATGTGGCATGGACGGAGCAAGGGGGACATGTGGCATGGACGGAGTAAGGGGGACATGTGGCATGGACGGAGCAAGGGGAAAATGTGGCATGGACGGAGTAAGGGGGACATGTGGCATGGATGGAGCAAGGGGGACATGAGGCATGGACGGAGTAAGGGGGACCCGTGGCATGGATGGAGCAAGGGGGACATGTGGCATGGACGGAGTAAGGGGGACATGTGGCATGGACGGAGTAAGGGGGACATGTGGCATGGACGGAGCAAGGGGGACATGTGGCATGGACGGAGTAAGGGGGACATGTGGCATGGACGGAGCAAGGGGAAAATGTGGCATGGACGGAGTAAGGGGGACATGTGGCATGGATGGAGCAAGGGGGACATGAGGCATGGACGGAGTAAGGGGGACCGGGGACATGTGGCATGGACGGAGTAAGGGGGACATGTGGCATGGACGGAGCAAGGGGGACATGTGGCATGGATGGAGTAAGGGGGACACGTGGCATGGACGGAGTAAGGGGGACATGAGGCATGGACGGAGTGAGGGGGACATGAGGCATGGACGGAGTAAGGGGGACATGTGGCATGGACGGAGTAAGGGGGACACGTGGCATGGACGGAGCAAGGGGGACATGAGGCATGGACGGAGCAAGGGGGACATGAGGCATGGACGGAGTAAGGGGGACCGGGGACATGTGGCATGGACGGAGTAAGGGGGACATGTGGCATGGACGGAGTAAGGGGGACACGTGGCATGGACGGAGTAAGGGGGACATGAGGCATGGACGGAGTAAGGGGGACATGAGGCATGGACGGAGTAAGGGGGACATGTGGCATGGACGGAGCAAGGGGGACATGTGGCATGGACGGAGTAAGGGGGACATGAGGCATGGACGGAGCAAGGGGGACATGTGGCATGGACGGAGTAAGGGGGACATGAGGCATGGATGGAGTAAGGGGGACATGTGGCATGGACGGAGTAAGGGGGACACGTGGCATGGACGGAGTAAGGGGGACATGAGGCATGGACGGAGCAAGGGGGACATGAGGCATGGACGGAGCAAGGGGGACATGTGGCATGGACGGAGTAAGGGGGACATGTGGCATGGATGGAGTAAGGGGGACATGTGGCATGGACGGAGTAAGGGGGACATGTGGCATGGACGGAGTAAGGGGGACATGTGGCATGGACGGAGCAAGGGGGACACGTGGCATGGACGGAGCAAGGTGGACATGTGGCATGGACGGAGTAAGGGGGACATGTGGCATGGACGGAGTAAGGGGGACATGTGGCATGGACGGAGTAAGGGGGACATGAGGCATGGACGGAGTAAGGGGGACATGTGGCATGGACGGAGTAAGGGGGACATGAGGCATGGACGGAGTAAGGGGGACATGTGGCATGGACGGAGTGAGGGGGACATGAGGCATGGACGGAGTGAGGGGGACATGAGGCATGGACGGAGTAAGGGGGACATGTGGCATGGACGGAGTAAGGGGGACATGAGGCATGGACGGAGTAAGGGGGACATGTGGCATGGACGGAGCAAGGGGGACATGTGGCATGGACGGAGTAAGGGGGACATGTGGCATGGACGGAGTAAGGGGGACATGAGGCATGGACGGAGTAAGGGGGACATGTGGCATGGACGGAGCAAGGGGGACATGTGGCATGGACGGAGCAAGGGGGACATGTGGCATGGACGGAGTAAGGGGGACATGTGGCATGGACGGAGTAAGGGGGACATGTGGCATGGATGGAGTAAGGGGGACATGTGGCATGGACGGAGTAAGGGGGACATGTGGCATGGACGGAGTAAGGGGGACATGTGGCATGGATGGAGTAAGGGGGACATGAGGCATGGACGGAGTAAGGGGGACATGTGGCATGGATGGAGTAAGGGGGACATGTGGCATGGACGGAGTAAGGGGGACATGAGGCATGGACGGAGCAAGGGGGACATGAGGCATGGACGGAGTAAGGGGGACATGTGGCATGGACGGAGTAAGGGGGACATGTGGCATGGATGGAGTAAGGGGGACATGTGGCATGGATGGAGCAAGGGGGACATGAGGCATGGACGGAGCAAGGGGGACATGAGGCATGGATGGAGTAAGGGGGACATGAGGCATGGACGGAGTAAGGGGGACATGTGGCATGGATGGAGTAAGGGGGACATGTGGCATGGACGGAGTAAGGGGGACATGTGGCATGGACGGAGTAAGGGGGACATGAGGCATGGATGGAGTAAGGGGGACATGAGGCATGGACGGAGCAAGGGGGACATGAGGCATGGACGGAGTAAGGGGGACATGTGGCATGGATGGAGTAAGGGGGACATGAGGCATGGACGGAGCAAGGGGGACATGAGGCATGGATGGAGTAAGGGGGACATGAGGCATGGACGGAGTAAGGGGGACATGTGGCATGGATGGAGTAAGGGGGACATGTGGCATGGACGGAGCAAGGGGGACACGTGGCATGGACGGAGTAAGGGGGACATGTGGCATGGATGGAGTAAGGGGGACATGAGGCATGGACGGAGCAAGGGGGACATGAGGCATGGACGGAGTAAGGGGGACATGTGGCATGGATGGAGTAAGGGGGACATGAGGCATGGACGGAGTAAGGGGGACATGTGGCATGGACGGAGTAAGGGGGACATGTGGCATGGACGGAGTAAGGGGGACATGAGGCATGGACGGAGTAAGGGGGACATGAGGCATGGATGGAGTAAGGGGGACATGTGGCATGGACGGAGTAAGGGGGACATGTGGCATGGACGGAGTAAGGGGGACATGTGGCATGGACGGAGCAAGGGGGACATGAGGCATGGATGGAGTGAGGGGGACATGTGGCATGGACGGAGCAAGGGGGACATGAGGCATGGATGGAGTAAGGGGGACATGAGGCATGGACGGAGTAAGGGGGACATGTGGCATGGACGGAGTAAGGGGGACATGAGGCATGGACGGAGTAAGGGGGACATGTGGCATGGACGGAGCAAGGGGGACATGTGGCATGGACGGAGTAAGGGGGACATGTGGCATGGACGGAGTAAGGGGGACATGTGGCATGGACGGAGTAAGGGGGACATGTGGCATGGACGGAGTAAGGGGGACATGTGGCATGGACGGAGTAAGGGGGACATGTGGCATGGACGGAGTAAGGGGGACATGTGGCATGGACGGAGTAAGGGGGACATGTGGCATGGATGGAGTAAGGGGGACATGAGGCATGGACGGAGCAAGGGGGACATGTGGCATGGACGGAGCAAGGGGGACATGTGGCATGGACGGAGTAAGGGGGACATGTGGCATGGACGGAGTAAGGGGGACATGTGGCATGGACGGAGTAAGGGGGACATGTGGCATGGACGGAGCAAGGGGGACATGTGGCATGGACGGAGTAAGGGGGACATGAGGCATGGACGGAGTAAGGGGGACATGTGGCATGGACGGAGCAAGGGGGACATGTGGCATGGACGGAGTAAGGGGGACATGAGGCATGGACGGAGTAAGGGGGACATGTGGCATGGACGGAGTAAGGGGGACATGTGGCATGGACGGAGTAAGGGGGACATGTGGCATGGACGGAGTAAGGGGGACATGTGGCATGGACGGAGTAAGGGGGACATGAGGCATGGACGGAGTAAGGGGGACATGTGGCATGGACGGAGCAAGGGGGACATGTGGCATGGACGGAGTAAGGGGGACATGTGGCATGGACGGAGCAAGGGGGAAATGTGGCATGGACGGAGCAAGGGGGGAGCAAGGGGGACATGTGGCATGGGCTAAAGAGGAAGTACCAAAGGAAGTACGAAAGAGGAAAGATGACATCCAGTGCCAAGACGGGTGCGGCCAGCGCTTGGCAAAGCGGGACAGGTGACAGCTCTAACAACTCCCCATCTCAGCTGCAAAACACGAACAGCCCTGGGGCGAACACGGCAAACAGCCGTGCGCCATGGTCTCCATCGAGGTATACTAGGCCCGTTGTGCAAACCAACCCATTAAAATGTACAGGGCCAGGACGGAGGGGGATGGAAGCCCGCTCCCCCTTCGCCTCGCCCGCTCAAAACTGCGATTTCAACGAGTTGAGTGGGTCCGGGGGCTCATGAGTCTGAAGTTTACGTCCAGTTAGTGGGGATGTTCAGCCCCCCCGTCAGTTTGCAAAACGGGCCTAGTGCACACCCCATGTGTGCCACCTGCCCACACACCCATAGGGGCCCACCTACCGCGTCGACCCCCCCTGTGCTGTACGGCCGGTAGGGCGGCGAGTTGCCAGTCTCTGCATGCGCATCCCTGCCTCCCCTGCGGTCGGCCCCGTATGCAGCGCTTGCCTTGTCGCCCTGTTGCACGCCACTGGCAGACCGCTGCCATGACCCGTGCTGCGTGCCATCACTCTCAAGGGGGGCGCCCTGCTGCGGCTGCGCCAGCACATCTGCGTGCCTGTCCTGTGCCGACTGTGTCCTGTGCATGGCACGCTGCTTTTGAGCCCAAGCCTGCACGTTCATTCCTTGCGCACGATGCTCGCTAGACACGGACGCTGCACCCGGCGAGGAGGCCTTTTTCTCACTTGTTTCTCCGGCCGTGACAACGTCTTGCGGCCGTGCTTGTTCGTGGGCCATACATATCGCTGCCATATAATTGCATGAAAGAGACGCAACGCGGCATAGCAATCGGCGCGGTAAAATTGCGTGATGTGCACCGCAAACATGCTAACGTCGGTGAGCTGGAGGCACAGTAAAGAAATTAAAATTAAACAACATGGACAATAGCTATTCCTCGCCTATTATTTTCCTTACCCACAAGAGTCACACTGAATAGTGTAACAAAACCTGCCCGCCAAATGCCGCCGCGGACCGCGGGCGATAACATTTCGGTAATCTTGCCTGAAATCCACAGGCCTCGGGCTAAGCCCCTGCGATAGCCTTAACTGGCTTTCTCGTGGCAAGCATGCACAGCAACAATGACCAACTTGGGAATATTTCCTATTTTCACATAAGAAGGGGCCGTACACTCGAAGTAATTCAGATTGGCACACAGGATTTTAGATCAATCTTTCCCATGCGTGACCAAAAGGTTGCTCTCAAGGCACGTCTAATTTTGGCCCGGGCAAGAAAGCTGACCTAAATGCTTCCTTAGCTTCGGTATTCAGTCCCCACTGATAACGCAGCAAAGTCTAGGTTCGAAAGGCCAGTGCAGGTTGGCTATGGCTGTCATTTTACAGTAGTATTTTACTGTAGCACGGTTATACTGTATAGAACCGCTTTTCCCGGGATGTATATGAGTACACTCGGAACTACACCCCCCCGGGGTGTAGTCGTGTACAGTACTGTAGATACACTGTGCACTGGGCAGTGTAATCAGGCCCCCCCCCCCATACAGCCATACGTTTTATGAACGGGCGTCCGGGCGACCCAAGGGCTGCACACCTGCAATCGAATCCAGGTCTGACAATCTGAAAGTTGGGAGATGTAGGATCTTAAATCTGATGCGGTCTACTGTTGTTGTTGTTGTTGTTGTGTCCCACGCCTGATGCGGTCTGCTGTACCTGCTGTTCAAAACCAGGAATTCCAAAATTCAGATCTTCAGAGGTCAGACGACCAGGTCAAGATCTTAAACCTGGAAATCTTCGGGTAAGTCCTGGGTAAGTGGGTATATTATTCAGAGCTGATCATTACACCCCCTTCGGCCCTTCCTCACGTTTAGATTACCAGGTTTGGGAATCATAAACGTGTGGGAGGGGGTGTTATGTACGGTGAATTTTCGCGCACTGCTGATTGGTCCGCTAAATTAC
Organism: Mesostigma viride; assembly: GCA_009746045.1. Classification (NCBI taxonomy): domain Eukaryota; kingdom Viridiplantae; phylum Streptophyta; class Mesostigmatophyceae; order Mesostigmatales; family Mesostigmataceae; genus Mesostigma; species Mesostigma viride. The sequence continues at coordinate 3,640,395 of RPFO01000156.1, forward strand.
ATCAGTCTCCGGACCTGCCAAAGTACAGCCGTAGGTCTCCAATACGGAAGACTATTTTGTCGAGTTTAGAGATTGAGCCGTAACTCTACTGTCGTCCCGTTGTCAGTTGTTCTAAAGAGAGTTTCCAAGCAACTAATGAAACTCATGTTCCGCCCATGTGCGGCGTGGGCAACAACAACAACATGCGGAACCGCCCACACAACATGTCCCCAAAAACAACTTTTTTTGAAGTCCCCAGTTCAAACCCGCGCAGGGGCTAGCGGTCCTAAGTTTTCTGCATGTTCCCATCAGCTGCTATCTATCTATATCTACAGTGCCGTAAGCGGAACCGCCCACACAACAACAACATGTTCCGCACAGAGCTTTCTCAAACCAAGGCAACCAAAATTTTGTGATTGCGCGCAAATGTATGAATTTCCAGCCAAGATCCGATTCGAACTTACGTGGCAAGGCGAGATTCGTTCCTGCTAGACATGCGCGGTTGTTGTGCGCTGGTGTTCATTTGAATCCGCAAATTTCCATGATGGAGCGGCCATCAACAAACTGGCAGGTCAACTGTACCCCCGCACCGCTGGGGCGGCTCACCTTAGCAGCCTGCGCGGCAGGAAAACACGACGTTTGACATTTGGTTAGCAATAAACCGGAGAATATTTTAGCCTTAGAGCATAGTTTGCTTAAGGCCGGCAGCCATGGGGTTCGACCGCAACCGTTTCGTTGACCCTAGCAAACTAGATGACACCCTTTTGTGCTCAGTATGCCAGAAAGTCTTGGATAGGCCCATGGAAACTCCATGCGAGCACGTTTTCTGCGAGTCATGCGCCCGAGGCTGGGTCAGCAGGAAACGTGCCTGCCCTGCTTGCGGGCAGAAATGCGAGGAGCCTGACCTGAAGCAGGCCCATCGCTCAGTTCGCATTCGCCTTGGAAGCTTGATTGTCCGTTGCGACAACGAAAGCAAAGGTTGCAACGAACTGTCGCCTTTGGAAGGGCTAACCGCTCACCTCGTTACCTGCCCTAAAGCCATTGTCCACTGCCCCAACTACGGCTGTAGCTTGGGCTCTGGCGTTGGCATGCAGCGCGAGCAATTGCAGGCTCATGTGGCGCAGTGCGATTATCGGACAGTCATTTGCCAGAAATGCCAGCAGAGCTTGGTGTTCGAGACGCTTTCGGTAGGTGTTCTGCCAGTGCATTTTTGCTTCACGATTGTTTTCACGTGAATGTCGGGCACTGAACCCGCAGACATCCGCTAATGCTACTCCCCTGGGGGTGCGGGCATTTACTTTTGCAACAGGCACACCTTCAAGATGAATGCCCTCAGACAGAAGTGCCTTGCTCCTATCGCGGCGGCTGCGGGGCGTTGGTAAAGCGCTGCAAGCTTCCCAATCACGCAGACGAGTGCATGCGGAAGGTGTTGACCTGCCCTGTGCCTGGTTGTGTGGAGGAGGTAAGCAACCACCCTTTCTGGTCGTGCCCGTTATGTTTATAATAGGTTTCTGAGCTTCGTACGCACATAATGTACTGGCATGTTTGTGGTTATAAAGTCAGGGTTGTTAGCTACAGTTTGTTTGGGTACAAAGATGGCATTCATTCTCTGGTGTTCTCCATATTTCCTCGCCTGTTTGAGGTTATCGTGTGGTCCCTGTCAGTGCTGTCGCTCCCACCAGACAAGTCGCACAGGAGGCCTCCAGTGCATGTCCTTGAACCTGCAACACTTTGCTTGCTGGCATTCAAGGCACACAAGGAGGGACACGTGCCAATGCATGCAGTCCCATGCAGCTGGGGACCTCTTGACAAGATTTTTGGTTCAGACAGGTTGCTCTAGAGAGCCTGCAAATGGCACAACTTCTGGTGCCGTGGCTGAGGCATGACTGGCCGTCAATGCTGCGGGTGACAGCTGACAGAGAATGGGCACAGCTTGCTGGATGCCATGTGGCTGGCATGAGGGCACGACGGTGCTGTGCACGGGGTGGCCTTAGACTTGCATAGGAGACCTGTAGAGGGCGTGGGCAGCATGACATGGCACCTCTACCTGCAGATTGTGCTGTCGCTGGTTGCCAGGGGCATGTGTGTGTAGCCGGCGCATGTGTCGCGTGCCTGTCTGTATGCGACGATGCACAGATCATGTGCAGGCCCTGCTGCATGTAAAACATGGCGTGCCAGCCCCATGGGCCCCTGGGCCCCACCGCCGCGTGCCTGGCTGGTCTTAGAGGCATGTGTGGCTTAGGCAACAGTCTGTCGCCTGATGTGGCGAATCTGTGTATGAATGCAGCTGGCGTCTGTCACGCGCCGGCATGATGCGGATCCCAATGTAGTGGTGGCAAAGCCATGTGGGCGCCATGGTACACAGATGCACAGATAGGCCTTGCGCCAGTTTCTATGTCCTGCCAACTGGTACCAAGAGGACTGCTTGATGGGATATGGTGGGGCAATGGTCCCAAGTCATGCGATGCTTTGTGTCTAGAGGGATTGTCGCAAGAAGACAGACGGACGGACAGACGGACAGACAGACAGGCAGGCAGGCAGGCAGGCAGGCAGGCAGGCAGGCAGGCAGGCAGGCAGGCAGGCAGGCAGGCAGACAGACAGACAGACAGACAGACAGACAGACAGACAGACAGACAGACAGACAGACAGACAGACAGACAGACAGACAGACAGACAGACAGACAGACAGACAGACAGACAGACAGACAGACAGACAGACAGACAGACAGACAGACAGACAGACAGACAGACAGACAGACAGACAGACAGACGGTCATCCTCTTCCCCTCTATTCTGTCCCTCCCTCCCTCCCCCACTCCCTCCCTCCCTCCCTCCCTCCCTCCCTCCCTCCCTCCCTCCCTCCCCCTCCCTCCCTCCCTCCCTCCCTCCCTCCCTCCCTCCCTCCCTCCCTCCCTCCCTCCCTCCCTCCCTCCCTCCCTCCCTCCCCCTCCCTCCCTCCCTCCCTCCCTCCCTCCCTCCCTCCCTCCCTCCCTCCCTCCCTCCCTCCCTCCCTCCCTCCCTCCCTCCCTCCCCATAAGCGTGAATCCTTACCCCCCTGTCTCCACATATGCTGTGTGTGACCCCCCCACCCCCACCGCCCTTCACTGCCAGCTGGAGCGCGGGGACATGCAGGAGCACATGCTGACGGCGCAGATCCAGCACATGGCGCTCTTTGCAGACGAGCTGACGCGCGCGCGTGCTGACGCCGACTCGCTGGTGGATGAGCGCCTGGCCGCGGCGGCAGAGGAGAACGCAAAGCTGCGCGACCAGCTGGCGGAGTTGCGGCGTGAGCAAGAGGAGACAGCTGGCGCGCTGCGGGCACAGCTGGCGGCGCAGGAGCAGGCCGTCCAGCAGCTATCGGCCGCGCAGCAGGAAGCCCGCCTGGAGGAGAAAAAGGCCAGCAGTGCTGAGCTGGCGATCCTCAAGCAGGGCCTGGCTGCCCTGCGGTAGGTGGGGCGGCAGGGTGTTATGGTGCTGTGTGGCCCGTTGGGTGTGCCCGTTGGTGCCTGGTGCTCAAGTCCTGCCGTCATCAGCTTGTACAGTAATGACATGAGGACAGGGTAGCGATGCGCTCACTGCGGTGTCCTGTTGCTGTGTGTGGGGGGGTTAGTACCCCTGTGCACCACCCTGGGTCATGGCTGGCTAAGGGCGTCATGGGCCAGCAAGGGCCATTATCCTGGTCATGGTGTAGGTCCTGCTGTCCAAGGGGTCCTGGGTGGGCGTTGGTTGTGGGGGCGTTTTACTCTTGGGGCAGGCAGCTTCCTGGGAGCCAGCATGGGCGAATGGAATGGGCATGGGCGTAAGGCATATTTGTAATGGGAGGTTGCAGTCATGATCTTTGTATTGGTGTGCTGCGGTCATTATGTCTGTCACATCTTGATGTGGTTTATCTTGACGTGGTGTGCTGTTGTCACTCATGGCATCTTTATGTGGGTGTTCTATGGGTGTTGTATGACGCGCGGTGCAATGCCTGTGGCCATGAGGGCGGCTGTGCAACCTTTGAATCGACCTAGTAACGGTCAAGACCCCATCCACACTGGGTCTGGTTGCTGCCATAATCGTGCTGCATGTTGGGGCCCCATTTGTTGCTTTGGACCACGCCCAGGTGGCACCCTCTGCCACCCTGGTGTGTGGTCTCTGCCCTTTGGGACAGCCGTGACATTATTCTTTGCCGCATGGTTGGGAGGCTTGGACATGGTTGCCCCTCGATGCTCACGCTGCGGTTCTCCCACCCCCTCTCGCCTGGGTGCGTGCAGGGCCCAGGTGGATGGTCTGTTGGCCAGCCAGGCGGAGGGTGACGAACAGCTCATGAAGGCCTTCCTCGCGCAAGTGGAGACGGTGCAGGTGGGGGGGGGGGGGGGGGGGGGGGGGGGGGGGGGCGGGGGCGTAGCGGGCCACACACAAACCATCTGAGCTTGAGATGTTGCCCAAGCTAATTACAGGTACATGCGCTTGACGTCCGGCACTGTGCTGCGTGGTTAAGCTGCTTCTGCTGCCATTTGTCAACAATGGCCTGGTGGCATAATGCAGTAGAATCATCGCATGCATTTGGGTTGTTGCGCAGCTCTTCCCCCTTGCACCCACGCTTGCGCGCTCAACTTTATCCCATCGCCACAGCATGTCTTGGAGAATGTCCTGAAGCGTGTCCGCATCCGCATGTGCATGCATCTGTATGCATGTGCGTTGTTGTATGCATGCGTGTGTGGTGTTCACCGCGCCCGTGACAGGCGCTAGAAGCGCGGTTGGAGGCACTCGGGGGCCGCGTGACCGCCGCCGACGCGCGGTTGGCATCCGTGGAGGCGATGGAGCTGGAGCCGCGCCTGTCCGCGCTCACACAGCGCGCGGACGCGGTGGATGTTGAGGCGCAGCGCGTGCGTGAGGCGGGCGGCACGGTGGAGTCGCGCCTGGCCATGCTCGACTCGTGGCTGGGGGCCACCGATGCACGTATGGAGCGGGCGGATGCCAGCAGCGAGGCGCTGCGCGAGAAGCTGGAGGAGCTGTCCAGTCTGGTGACGCGCGCGAATGGCCGGCTGGAGGCGGTGGAGGCAATGGCGCCGCAAATGGAGGTGGGCAGCGCGCGCTTGGACGCGACCGAGGCGCGCGTGGCAGCGATGGAGGAGGCTGCGGGCCGCCTGCAGGCGCTGGAGGGCCAGGTGGCACCGCTCAAGGAGCAGGTGCAGCGGAACGAGGAGCATGTGGCAGATGCCAGCTCGCAGCTGCAGGGCATGGCCACGCAGCTCAAGGGCGCGCTGTCGCTGCTGCAGAACACGCACATGGCGGCGCAGGACACGCGCGAGTCCCTGGCGGACGCGCAGGGGCAGCTGCAGGAGACGGCGGCGGCCGTGGCGGAGCTGCGGGCGGCAGTGGCGGAGCTGCGGGCGGCGGTGGCGGAGCTGCCGGGGGAGCTGCCGGCGGCGGTGGCGGAGCTGCGGGCGGCAGTGGCGGAGCACAGCAGCCAGCTGGCGGAGGGCGGCGGGGTGCAGCAGGCGCGGTTGCTGGTGGAGGGCGCGCAGGCGCAGCTGGAAGAGCATGACGCGCAGTTGGCGCGACTGGACGCCAGCGTGCACGCCCTCGCTTCCGTGATGGACACGTCGGAGAGCGAGGCGGCGGGCCGGGTGGCAGCCCTGCGCGCGCGCGTGGTGTCCCTGGAGCACCGCCTGGCCGACACCCTGCTGGGCATGAAGGCGCTGCACACCGAGTTGACGTGAGTGGCCGATGTGTGGACAGCTGCTGCCTGGGTGGGGAATGGGGGGTTGGTGTGTGGTGGGGGTTGGCATCACATAACACGGATAATTCTAGGTACAGAATTCGAGGCACCTTTTTGTTTTTTTTACTCATTTAAAATAGAATGAGCATAGGTGACTCAATGATGTAGGTTCACTTGGCAGTCAGCACCCACCACACAACTGATCCATGACTTAACTACAGGCCGGCATGCCATGGGACATCATGGCATGATTGTGCATCGGTCGCGTGTGTACCTGTCATGCTGAGGTGGCACTATATGGATGTCTCGTAAACATTCGTGACAAGAATCGTGGTCATGTCTTCAGCCGCGCATGCACAGGCTTGGCCCAAGAGAAAGGTGGCAGTTTGGTTGTAATTTATTAGTCAAGTTGCTGTGGATGCCTGTGATCGTTCTATCCAGGCTGCATCGTGCAGTGGCCCAGTGGTGTTACCACAGATCTACCGTGGCAGCCACCCCATGCCTGCTTGTCTACTGTGACCACAACCCTTGGCGACTTCTAGCAGCTACCGTATCATAGCAGTAGGGGATGGGTGGATGGCTGGATGCACCGGGGTGGCGTGGAGCTCACGCTGTGGCCGGAATGAAAAAGGATTTGTCCCCAGCCATGCTACCAGGACCCAAGGACCCTGACTCACTCCTGATCGGGTGGGTGCCCCTGTTTGCATGGCGGTCTCTTCTGTGTTTGGTGGCTTTTGCCGGCAGGTCCAACATGGCCGACATCCGCCGCACGGCACAGGCCCTGGAGGAGGAAGTGAAGGTGAGCGAGCGATTCACCTTGTGGGATACGTCTGTGGTTGTTGCTTGCATCGCAAAAACTGTATGGCGCCATCTTGTTGTCAAAGGAATCAGTAGAGCGGGGAGATAGTTAGCCTTAAGGACTGTGGGGCATCCCCCCTGCGCCTTGTTAGGGGCGTACCCCCTGCGCCTGGCTGGCTGGTGCATGGAGCGTGTTTGGTCCAGGTAGGTAGGCAACACAGCGCGTGGCGGTGAGCCGAGAGAACGAGGTGATTCAGGTGCCTTTGTTTCCCCCTGGTGCCTTTGTTTCCCCCATGGGCGTGAGGGCAGGTGAGGCGTGCTGGCTGGCAACTGCCGCAGTTCTCCCTGGTGGCTGCCTAGCCACCCACGGCACCTAATTGGCTGCGTTTTCTAGTCGGCGCAGGCGCATCGACAGGCATGCCCCTAGCAGTCATGTTTGCCTCTGCTGCCGCCCACCCCTGTTGCTGACATGCACCCTTCATTGCCCCTTTGTGCCACCTTTTGGCATGGCCCGCTATCCGTATGGCTTGGCCCGCCACCCGGATGGCTGACTGCTGCCGACCCATCCCCCTTGCGTGCGGCACCCTGTGCACGCCACCCTGCAGGTGACATGCGTGGAGCAGCTGAGCACGGTCGCGCAGCGGCTGGTGGGCGAGGTGGCGCGGCTGGAGCAGGCGTTTGACGCCAAGCTGGTGGCCAGCGAGAAGGGCGTGGAGGACCTTGCGCAGCGGCGGCAGGTGGACGTCAACAGCAAGCTGGACGAGCAGAGGAAGTCGTACGGTGAGCGGAGAAGCAACGCAGGGGAGTAGAATTTGTTCCGTGGTTCGGGACGATTGATGTAGGGTCTGAAAAGGAGGGGTGACATGTCCAGCCAAAATTTCACGGGTACTAGGGTCTGGCCCCAAGGCTGCCGGTGGCTGCATTGGTCCGGCCCCTAAATAAATATAGGGGCTGCGGCTGAAATAGCCTGCCGGCGGGTGGTCATGGCCCCCATATGGCGAGCCTACTGCCAAAGGGGATTTGCCACGTGGCAAGTGCTCGTCTGCTAGCTGTGTTGTCTTCACACGCTTCCGCGTTGGCTACAATTCGCTTCCCGGCAGACACCTTTCAGCGGGGAAAGTCCCCCAAGGCTTCCGGGGCAAATTCAGCAAGCGCTGCGGAACTTCGATACTAAAATTTCGTTTTTTGTTCGTACCGTACAACAGCCAATCATTTTGCGCCCGGATCAAATTGTGATCTGGTCACTGAACACGAAAATTTCAGCGCGTTGGGGGGGGGGCATATGGGGGCCGGCTGTCGGCGCACCGGTGGCGGCGCCCCAGGGGGGCGCTAGCATACTGGGGGCCAGCAAGTTTCATTCCGGCGGTTGGCATTGGACCCTGAGTTCAATATGGGGGCCGGACATTTCGACCTGGCGGTGGCGGTATTGGGCCCCCAAATAGCATGGCTGTATGTCACCCCTCCTGTCTGAAACCTGCACAGGTATATATATCAGCTATCTAATCTGGACAAGTCGTCGGCTACAGAGAGGAGGACATGTCAAGTCATGGGCTGCAGTGAGCAGGACATGGCGTAGGGTATGTGGGACACGTATGGTGACACCCTGCACGCCGGTCTGCTCACATGTTTTCATCGTGACCTTGACACATGCGACTCCTGAATAGCAACCCAAGCGGCATACCGGCCTATCATTGGTGTTGCCATGCACACCGTACCCACCGTGCTTAAGTGCCATGCACGTAGCGGCTGCTGTGTACCAGTGGGGCCACCATGGGGTTGTGTTTTACTGGGGCGGTGGGCGGTTGGCGCACAGGCTATGGCGTTAAGTACAGTTCGAGACTTGCGTGGTGTATGCGTGCGTTTGCCTGTGTGCGTGTGTATAGGTTTGTGTTGGGCACGGTGGTGCCAGCTGTAGCCGCATGGGCCCCTGCATGCTACTTTAAGGCTGCATTGGGAGGCCATGCACAGCCGATAGCAGTCGAGGCAAGGAGTAGGCCAGTTGTCCGCGGGTCACCCAGGATGCCAGGCAAAGGGATGCTACGCTAGCCTAGTGTGCAGTGGAGACCTCTATTGGAGACCTGTGTGAGCAAGTTAGGGTTTGCAGAGGGGGACAGGAGCAGGTATGAACATCGAGACGGTGTGGTTTGTATGCGACCAACATACTGCTGCGACATTCATTCTGCTGCCCACGCCTGTGTGGTTCTGCCCCCCTGTGCCCGTGTGCTTCCGTGCATGCACTGCCCCATGCCCCCAGTGCGTGTGCTCGGCCGCCTCGAGGCGCTGCACAAGGAGATGAACGAGATGCGCGACATCATGGGTGACGCGCTCGCGGGCATGCACGTGGATGTGCACGCGACCAAGGGGGAGGTAGGAGCACGCGGCGGGCCAGGGGGGGGGGGGGGGGGCTGCTTTGCGGCGGGCTTAGTGAATGAGAGAAAGGGGAGGCGCACTGAAATGCAGGGCAGACTTCCAAAGAAATGCTTCTTCTCGCACAATAGGAGGCAGGGGATGTCAAGTTCTTGCACAGTTGGTTGTTGTACATGAAATAGGCATCATCGCCAGCAGCACATATGCAGCACAGGGCAGGACTGTGAGTGCAAAGCCCTGTGCCATGGCTGTTGGGACGTGTAAGCATTGCGCACGGCGCATCCACCTTGCATCGCCTGGGCGCAAACAGGCCATGTATGTGTGTGCTTGGCCAGGTGTGCCCTCAGTGAGCCTGCGTCTGGTGGGCCACCTTGTTTGCCCCCTTGTACTTACAAAGCCTGCAGGACTAGAAACGGTGTTGCATGCGTACAGGGTTAGAAAGGTGTCAGTAACATGTTTTTCCGCACCCTGGATTCTTGGCGCATCTAAAGGACGTGCTTGGCAATGAATCCCCCTGCAAAAATCCCCCCCCACCTACTTGTTGCTGACATGATCACCCACTCTCCCCCACACACTTGCTGCCCACCGCTGACACCACCTCCCTGGCCCTGCCAGCTCGCCTCGCTGCGTCTGGATGAGCTGGGGGCGGTTCGGGGGCGGCTGGAGACCGTGGCGGCGCAGTTGGTCACGCTGGAGGGCACCCTGCAGGCGCGCAGCGCCCACCTGGACAGCGTCCACGTGGACGTGATGGCGCTGCGCGCGGGCTGTGCCGACCCAATGCTGCGCTCTCAGGTGCGCTGACAGATGGCAAGGGGGAATTGCTGGGTGGGACCACCAACTTTGGCAGATATCAACGGCAACATTGTGTGGTTGGGCCAACCAGGTTGGGGGGTGCAGCCTGTGCCTGTGGTGATTGCATCTCGTGCGCGCCGCCCTCCTTGTCTCCCCTGGCCAAAAATGGAACACGCTGCCCTTGCCTTCTCTTTGACCATGCTGGCATTGATTACTGATTTCATGCTCCCCTGGGCCTTGTGTTGGCATCGTTGGCTCCACGACCTCCTGAGGTGCATACGCATTTGCTACCGCAGTAGTCAGCACCCACTAACAAGTGCTGATAATAAGCTGTCTGCTGCCTTGTTGACTGCTCCTAATGATTGCAACGTTCTCTCTCCCTCTCCCTCTCTCTCTCTCTCTCTCTCTCTCTCTCTCTCTCTCTCTCTCTCTCTCTCTCTCTCTCTCCCTCTCTCTCTCTCCCTCTCTCCCTCTCTCCCTCTCTCCCTCTCTCCCTCTCTCCCTCTCCCTCTCTCCCTCTCTCCCTCTCTCCCTCTCTCCCTCTCTCCCTCTCTCCCTCTCTCCCTCTCTCCCTCTCTCCCTCTCTCCCTCTCTCCCTCTCTCCCTCTCTCCCCCCCCTCTCTCTCTCTCTCTCTCCTCTCTCTCTCTCTCTCTCTCTCTCTCTCTCTCTCTCTCTCTCTCTCTCTCTCTCTCTCTCTCTCTCTCTCTCTCTCCCCCTCTCCCTCTCTCTCTCTCTCACACACACATACACACACACACATGCCCGCAGGTGACGTGGATGGTGACCGACATCACAGCCAAGCGCAACGACAAGAGCAACCCGCGCATCCTCTCGCCCGTCTTCCAGGCGCGCGGGTACACGTTCAACATCCACCTCGTCTGCAACGGCGACAATGGGGAGGACGCCGGCTGGCTCTCGCTCTACATGTGCCTGCTCTCGGGCGACTACGATGGCCTCGTCGTGTGGCCCTTCATGACCGACTACTCCCTCGCCGTGGTGGAGCAGGTGAGCAACGCTGCTGGGGGTGGTGCTGGCTGATGGTGGAGCATGTGCGCGGCCTGTGGTGAAGCAGCGGCAGGCCCAGGCCGCTGCACATCCCACATTAGACCAGAACAACCCCCCCAAAGTAGAAGAGGCATCGTTGTTGAACCATCTATTGCGGTGTCATCGCCCCCTTCATATGCATGCTAGCGGTGCAACGTGCCATGTGTCAAAGTGTGGTGCGCTGTACCTGTAGTTTGACCGCCACATCAGCATCGTGGAGTGCGCCAGGTGCCATGTGTCGCCGTGCGGTTGCGGCGATGCTGGCACAGGGCTGCACATATCAGTCTGGTCTTCTACACTGATTCGCGGTTACACTGTCTGCATTCGTAGTTATATAAATTTAAGAATTGCTCGAAGACTTTGCCTGAAAACGTCAAAACAAACAAAGACATGCTAATTAACTGAGTCCCTGGGCTGTGGATTGCGTGAGAGATCAAGTAGCAAACAAAGAAAGTAAAGTCATTAATTAAATCTTGCCGGCCCCGGGTGGTTATTCTGGGGGAAACAGCAAGCAAGCAACAGAAAAGCAGGGGATCTTGCCGTGGTCAATTAATACCGGACTGCCTTGAACGGCTGCACGACGAAAAAACAAACAAAGAATTTTAAGATAAATAGAGAAAAGCCGGGGACCCTCCTTGGCTCCCAACAAACGATCCAGGGTCATTCAGAATGCGCACAGGGCAGAAATAGGGTATGCGTGAAAACTACCAACACGGACGGTGTATGCAAGTACCTGTGAGGGCCACATGCCCACCATAGCAGTCGACTGGGACCTCAGCTGACCATGCCCTTCCCACTTATGTCCCCCCTTCTGGACCAGGGTCCTTGATACTCTCTTGTCTAGGCTCTCCCCCCCTGGCCGCATGCCCTACCGTGGGCGCGCCCATGGATGCGTCCATGACCCATCTTGACATCTGCTGATGCGCACATTCTGTTTGTACTTGCTGCCCTCTATACTGGGCGCTCGCCTTCATCCCTCGCTGTCCCTGCCTGCCCCCTGCTGCCGCGCGTCACCAGGTGCCCAAGGGCGGTCGCTCCGTCTCCCTCACGGTCAAGCCATGTGACGACCCCGACGACAAAGCCTTCTTCAACAACCTCTACCGCCCGCCACCTGGCAACATCCGCAGCTGGGGCTTTCCCCGCCTGGCACGCTGGGACGAGCTGCTGGCTGGCTCGTTCATCAAGGAGGACCGCATCGTATTCCAGCTCACCATGCACTGAGGGCAGAGCACCCTGGACAAGGGAGGGGCATGCAGCCCTGCCCGTGGTGGGAGGTGCCAGCACACCGCTGCAATGGGGTAGTGGACCTTGAGGGAAAGGGTGCACTGAGGCCGGTAGACTGTCTGAAGAACGGAGCCGTCAGCTCCTTATACTCGAATGAGCGCAGCCTCTCGGGCCGTGCAGAGGGGCACCATGCACCAAGGGATTCCGTTTGCTATAGCCTGGCTGCAGAGGGCCTGCAAACCGTGTACGTGTCGCATCCCTCTTCTGGTCCTGTGGCACTGCTCCCTGTCGCATTGTCTGGTGCCTGCCACGCGAGGCAAGGGTCGGGCGCGGGAACTGGCAGCGTGCAGGTGTTGTTGTCATTTTCACGCATAGCATTCATGTGCCATCGGGGCTATTCCTTTCTGCAACGTCTCCTTCGTGAGCAAGGGAAAGCCTTGCAAGGGATAGCCTTGCAGACCGATACATGCAGGGTACCCTTTTTAAGGGTCGCCAGACAGATTGTCTGGTGACAGTGCACAGCGGTTGATTATCATTGTGCATGGCAAAGGTGCAGACGTTGCCACAATACTCTTCTATGTCTGCACCATGTTACCAGGTGTATGCTATGCTATGATGCAATTTTTCTGCTTGTTGGTACTCATAAGGTTAATTTCTCAATAATGTGGGGTCAAGTCCATGCTTATGGTGGGCAGCGATGAAGCTAATTGCCACCGATAGCCCTTGTTTGAGTGCTACATCCCAACCTCATCGGCAATAGCATCGGATAATTACTCGCTGTGATGCAGACAACGTTCCTGGCTAGCAGGTGCATATCTGTGATTTTCTGTTTATATTGATAATAATAAATTAACCATGGTACATTAGTTGCCACATTGATGAGTCCAATTTTCCCACATGCATGCACCATGTGATCAGCACGAATAGAAAATTTTACATTTGTGCAGTATGGATATCGAAATTGTGTCAATCCCGAACGACATTTACGTATACAGCATTCACGCCAGCTGCACTAGCTTAATTGCATAAGTAATTAAGTAGGTACTTGCGACAATGTTCTGACGACAATGTAAGATCGGTTAATGAATTAATTAATTAAAACACGTGCTCCCGTTGGGGAGTCACGGAGCACCGAAGTGCTTGTAATCCCTGTGTGTGCACTACAGTAGAAAGGGCAGAGACCCCCAGTCTCCTTCATGCCAAAGGCATTCCACAGCTGCATTCGGGCGCGCTAGCTAAGGACAGGCTAACGATCCGGCAAACTGTGGGTGCACTAAGACCCATGTAAGCGTGGCATAACAAGTATAGCGTGGGCAAGTATTAATCTGAACATAGCCAGGGCGTAGCATGGCTGTACTAGGACTAGGCTAAGGCTATGGCTGGTTGTGTACCGTGCGTAGGCGGCACGTGACTAGGTATGTTGGCACAGCTAGGCAAACATTCTAGGCATGGCTGCCTTAGCGGCAGTGACTCCAATGGTTACAATTAATTAATTAATTAATTAATTAGACTCGTGCTCCCGTTGGGGAGTCGCGGAGCATTAACCCCGATGAATGGATGGATATGGGTGCACACATTCCTACCCACTTCTCCACGAGCCACGAGCCACGAGGTAGCCATGGCTGTCGGAGCTCATAACTTTCACGTTTGAGCCCCGAATTCAGCTGTGAATATCACAATCGCTTCGTCTTTCTTAGACGCACATGCTGATATAATTTTCCAAAGCTATAACGCACTATATGGCGAATAAACGCGCCTTGACGCAACGCAGCCTGGCGGCTGCGCTCGGCAATGAAAATACGTCTGCAGCTCCGGCTGCAGCTTCGCCATCAGGGCCGGAAGGCAGTGCTGCCACTAGTCGCGCACTGGTGGTCGTCCAGCACCCTCCCGGGCTTCCTGCCTCGCCTTCAGCCTCGCCTGAGCCAAAACGCAGCCGCCCAGCCGAACCGAGCTGGTCTGAGCGCGATTTTGACGTCGACAGGCTCTTTACCACCTTCGACGTCAACAGGCCTGCCTTTTTCGACATGCCACCCATCAAGATACTGGAGCTCGTGTTTTACGGGTCACACGCCTCACTGCTGGCCCTGTGCCAGCAACTCAATTACAACACCCAGTTTTTTCGCAACGGAGTTGACGGCCGGTTTTCCCACCGCGTCTCAGACCGCCCAGTCGACACCAACCTGGCCGGCTGGTCTCGCCCCCGCCTTCAGCTCGCAGCTCTCTTTACCCTCACTAAGCGCTCGGCCGAGGACCTTCTGCACCCCGCCCCCATTACCGAATCCACCTTCGTCCACCACGGCTCCACGCCGCCCTCTCACAGCACGTGACGCCCATTGCTGCAGATGTGGCGGCACTTGGCGGCACGCTGGCTGCTGAGCTCCCCACCATCCCCACCGCCACCGCCGCCCTCCTCGCCTCCACCCCCCCCCTCCCTCCGCCTCCACCGACTCCATCACCGCCCAGCTCCGCGACATCGACCAGCGTCTTAAGGACAACGCCATTGCTATCGAGGTTCTGCAGAACACCGCAGGCCTCACCGCCCAGGCGGTGAAGGACATTGCCGCCAAGCCAGCCCCGGCTGGCCTGGCCGGCGATGCTCCTCCCATCACCACCTGGGCGGACATGCTTAAGCAACACACCACCTCCACCACCTCCGCCGTCGCAGCCCAGCTTCAACGGCAGACGCTTGACCTCCGCGAGGAGGCCGAGCTCGCCAAGCGCAGCCTCAACGTCATTGTCAAGAATCTCAAGATGGAGGAAGGTGAGAATTCCGAGAAGCTTGCGCGTGCTTTTGAGAGAGAAATCCTTGATCGCATGGGCCTTACTGGTGAGATCGAGCTGGCCGCCCACCGCCTTCCCCGCGCGCGGGGTAAGGCAGGGCCGCCCCCGCTCCTTCTCACCTTTAAGACCCCGGCGGACAAGATTTCTTTTCTCAGACGCCGCAAGCGGCTCGAGAAGACTCTCTTCACCCTTGATGACGACTTGACCCTGGCGCAGCAACAACGGCGACGGGAGCTATGGCCGACCTACCTCCAGCTCCGGCAGACCAAGGCGGGGCAGCCGGTGTACTGGAAGGGGGCGGCCATCTACGTCGGCCACAAGCCCTGGCAGGCGACCCCCGCGGCCCCAGCGACTCCAGACGCCCCACCTTAGGGGAATACAGCAGTAGTAGTGTAGAATAGATAGACCGTGGCCATGTACATGTACGCCTCCTAGAGGCCCTATTCCAGCTAAGCCACGCGCTTTATGTAATCATGTACATGTGTGCCTATGATGAGCCACACTCCAGACGATGCCTAGTTTTATTTAGTAATGCTGTGCCCATGCAGAGAGCTGCTCTCTGCTGAGATGCCACGCTCTAGTTTTTGTATAGCCATGATGATCTTCCCCCTCACAGGCATGCTCCCCCCTTACCCGGGCATAGCGTGATAGACCATGAGGGTGCGGGTGCCTTGGTGCACCTAGAGCAGGGGTAGCTTACATTCCCACCCTTGCATGAAGTAGCCTAGAATGTATTAAAAGCCATATGCCCCTTCTCAGGGCTATGTGCTACATCTACTCCCAACGGAGTGATGTTGATAATTAATTAATTAATTCCTACCCGGTCTAATCTATCTACATTGGCTACATACTACATCTATCTAACAACATTCTAACTACATCATCTATCTAGGCAGCCGCACGCTGCCCTAGGGGGAGCTATCTAGCGTGCCTCCCGCGGGATTGCACGCGCGGGCGCTTCCCCACTGGGGGGGGCTCGTTGTCCTCTATGACCTGGGCCCACTTGGCCTTGTCCATCATCTTCTTCCAAATCACGGAGAGGCCTAGGCCCCCCATGTCCTCTACTAGCTGTTCTTTGAAGGTGCGGGCCTTGCGGCGTCTAACATCACTGGGCCCAGCCCACGTCAGGAGGTGCCGGCCAGGCTGGGCTGGTCGCAGTCCTGCGGGGGGGCCACGTGAGGTGTCTACCTGATTGGTGCCAGCTAGGTGCCCTACTAGCTGCAGGCGGCGTTGTGCTGGTGATATAGGGCATGCCCTGGTACAGGTCCTCATTGCGGACATGAGCAGCATATCCTACTCTGAAAATGGAACGCAGCATGCTGGTGACCGCGCCGTCCAGCTTGCGGGCCAGGTCGGCGGTGAGGGTCCGCGTCTCGGCGCCATACGTGAGAACAGGAAGGACGAGGACCTTGAACAGGTCCTGTTTCTCGATCTTGCCCAGGGGCTTGCGCCATAGGGCCCGGTACTGGCGTAAAGCGTGCCAGGCGAGGGAGATGCGGTGGTCCACATCCACCTCGCAGCTAGGGAGCAGGCTGCCCAGCAGCTTAACGCGGTCCCGATACAGGACTCGAGAGCCGTCTAGGAGATAGAGGGGCGGCGCTGAGGTGGTGAGCCCAACCGCCAGGGCCTCTGTCTTCTTGCTGACCTCAAGCCCCACTGCACGGGCCTCGAGAGCCAGGCAGTCAAGCCATGTCTGCACGTGCTCAGTGTCCTCAAAGAGGGTGGTGTCGTCTGCGTAAATGATGTCTGCCAGCCGAATCTCCGTGTCCGCACCGCCATGCCAGAATTTGTTAGCAACCTGCACTCCTGGTTCCCTGCCCACGATGCGGGCAAATCGCTTGCGCGCCTGAATCATTACGTATTCGACAACAATAATGAACAGGTAGGGCGACAGCACGCAGCCCTGCCACACACCCTTCTGTAAAGGGCATGGGGGCGTGGTCCCGTAAGAAGTGCGCACCGAAGTGGTGGACCCTTCATACAGGTTGCGGATGACAGCAATCAGGGGGCGGGGGATCCGGAACAACTCGAGGATGTCCCAAAGCGCAGGCCAGAAAACTGAATCGAAGGCTTTGATGAAGTCCACCAGCACAAGGTGCAAAGGGGACTCACCAGGCTGAAGGCGTTGCAGTTCCTCCACCAGTCGGCGAGTAGCGAAGAGCGCCTGTACTGTGTTGCGACCTGAACGGAAGCCGTGCTGAGTCTCGCTGAGGTGACCGTCCAGGGCCGTGCGCAGGCGGTTCAGGATGAGCCGCATAAGAAGCTTGAGGGGGGCACTTTGAATGCACACCCCTCTGTAGTTGCCGGGGTCGGCAGGCGACCCCTTGTTCTTGTACAGCATCGTGCGAAAACTGTGTTGCCAGGCCGCTGGAGGTGGTTGCGACGACAGCAGAAGGCGGTTGCAGATGTCCCGGAAGAGCAGCATAACACCTGTGTCCTCGAATTCGGCTGCAAGTTTTACAACTGCGGGCGGAATCTCGTCAGAGCCGGTGGCTGCGTCATAACGCAGGCGCTGGACCGCCTCCGTGACCTCGCGAGAGGTGAAAGGAGGCATGTCAGACGGGTCGCCAAGTGGGCCGACCAGCGGGGGGACTAGGTAGTCCGCCGCTGACCTAGGCGGGGCCGGGGGCCCTGCGGGGCCGGCCAGGGCGGCCGGGCGGGCGGCCGGGCGGCTGGGAGCAGGGGTGGGGGCGGCGCAGCTGTCCCCACGACCTCGGCCGTGGCCGTGGCCCAGGTACGAAGCCGCTTGGCTGGGGCGCCGGGGACGTCGTGGCGGTGGGGCCGGCCGAGGCCGTCCGGGTGCCCGAGGCGCTTGTACCAGAACCAGGCCCCCTTGCCGTCGTGCTTCAGTTCTGCTGGCAGCTGCGCAGGTCCTTGACCATCTGCTGAGCATCTGCCTTCTCAGCCTGCTCGTAGGCGGCCCTCAGAGCTGCTTGCAGCCCAGGTTTGGCGAGCGGATCTCGGTTGCGGCGGAGCATCTGCCTGGCGGAGCATCTCCCTCACCGGGTGGCAAGAATTGTCGCCGCAGGAATGCATTGAGGTTCTCCAGTTCCTCGAACAGGAGCGGAAGCTCTTCGTGAAGGGGGCGGCTATTGACTACAATGGAGACATGTCCTGGCTCTATGCTATGAACGAAGCACAACAACGCCTGGCTATCTTGACCAGCCATTTCCAGCTCCGCCTCATCGACATCACCCGCACGCTCCGCACCCCAGCCCCCGCACAGCCGGCAGCCCCATCGGCTTCCTCCCTCTGCAAGGATGACATCCGCGCAGTGCTGGAGGAGCACGTGACCTGGCCGCTGGCCGAGCAGCTGACATCGCTGAACACCACGCTCAACATGGTCGAGGCCCGGGTCTCCAACGTGGAAACCAAGGTCGTCCACAAGCTCCAGCCCCAGTTCACGACGCTGCACACCGCGGCGCAAGCTTCGGAAACGCATGCGGCACTTGTCTCTCGCCTTAACCAGGTGGAGGGCAAGTGTGGCGTGCTCCTGAAGAAGCTTGAGGCCATCACCGCCCACACCGAGGCCCTGGCCACACAGGTCCCCAAGATAGCGGAGCAGACGGCCACCATTGCATCCCAGCCACCCCGGCAGGATGCTGGCGACCTCCCGCCGCTCTCCTACGCGGACCTGCTGCGGTCAGCGACCGCCTCCACCACCGACGCCATCGCCACAAAGCTCCAGGAGCTGGAGGACCACCGCCAGGCCCAGCAACGGGAGGTCACCGACCGCGCTCGCCGCGAGTGCCGAGCCGGTGCTACGTCGCTTCCCCCAGAAGCCAGGTGAGACGTCAACCTCTCTTGCTGACGAGCTCAAGAACCAGCTTCTTACCCTCATGGGCCTGGTAGGTGAGGTAGAACTGCGTGGGTGCCACCGCCTTCCCCACTCACGGGACAAGGCGGCTCCCCCACCAGTCCTACTCACCTTCTCCTCCCCTGAGGATAAGCAGCGGTTCCTCTCTCGTCGCAAGCGGTTGCACGACCTCACCTGGACGCTGGATGACGACCTCACCCCCGCTCAGCAACAGCAGCGACGCGACCTGTGGCCGGAATACCTCCGCCATAAGCAGGACCCCCAGAAGCCCAAGGTGTATTGGAGGGGCGGGGACCTGATGATCAACCACAAGATGTGGACGCCCCCAGCGGGCTAGAATAGCAATAGCCCTAGCTTGTAACCATTGGCGTCACTGCCGCTAAGGCAGCCATGCCTAGAATGTTGCCTAGCTGTGCCAACACACCTAGTCACGTGCCGCCAACGCACGGTACACAACCAGCCATAGCCTTAGCCTAGTCCTAGTACAGCCATGCTACGCCCTGGCTATGTTCAGATTACTTGCCCACGCTCGAGCGAGGATCCTTGCTATGATATGCTCACATGGGTCTTATTGCACCCACAGTTTGCCGGATCGTTAGCCTGTCCTTTTAGCTAGCCGCGCCCGATTGCAGCTGTGGCATGCCTTTGGCATGAAGGAGACTGGGGGTCTCTGCCCTTTCTCCTGTATAGTGCACACACAGGGATTAAAAGCACTTCGGTGCTCCGTGACTCCCCAACGGGAGCACGAGTTTAATTAATTAATTAATCTGCCTGGCGGCGACCACTGTCGGTGCGTGACGGTGGACAGCAAGCTGCCGACGCGGAGGCAAGGTGGGGAGGGTGCGGGCAGCCAGGCGATACTTGGCGGCGACACCACGGAGGATCACTGAAATATCCCCCGGCGGCGGAATGGCGTGTAACTGCTGTCGGCTGCCCCCGGCGTCGAATACGGCCAGGAAATCATCCCTGTGCGACATAGCGGCCTGCTCTTCTGCTGACATCTTGTCGGCATCCTTCAGCACAATCCGGAGCACTTTCAGATCTGGCTGAGGTGCCAGCTGTCGCGACGGTTTCACCCCAGGAAACAGTTAGTCTCCATGCTTTGCTGTAGACTAAGTCTCAAAGGCATTGTGAATACAACGTATGAATAAGCCTTGTAAACCCACGTTGGTATGTGAATATAAATACCACGTGGGCTATGCAGATAGGGATGCTAGTCGAGTCGCATACGTTTCCCTAGATAGGTACTTTGGGTACTGAGGTACGTGACAGATGTCAGTACCCAGTATACGTAGTGTCCTGTCATTGGACGGTACTAGAGTATCCTAGATAGGGACCGTACTGCAGCGTGCATTGATTTGTGATCGCACGATGCAGTGACTAGGCAGCTACCTGTCATCGTGCGGCCTCGGGCCAACGGTCTGCACCCAACGGTCACTGGCGGCGCAGCCGGTGAGAGGAACGTTGATAAAGGGTAAACCTATTTTCTAATGAACCAAGCAATTCATTGCTCCAAGCCTTCAGTGTTCTCAAGCAATATATCCCACCGCATTCTAACTTGAATTTTATTTGCTACCATGGCTATCACGAACAAGAATGTCGCTAAGAAGCTTACCTACAACGAGGATGATGATGGGCAGGATCGGCGGATGCCCAGAGACAACAACAAGAAGCCGGCTGGCGATGCGGCCATTTCCAAGAAAAAGAAAAAGAACAAAAAGACTCACAATGGTTGCCAGGACGAGGGGACGGCGGCTGCAAAGCCGACCGACCTACCCCCCTCCCCTGCGAGGCCGGAGGCCGAGACGGCTCCCCCCGGGGAGACCGGCTTACCCTCGACTCCGGCGGCCGCCCCAGCCGCAACCACGGCTGGCGCGGCCATGGCTGCGGAGACCTCGGTGGTAAACCCCACTGAGGCTCCACAGTCCGGCCCCACGTTGCCATCTCTTCGGGAGCGTATGCCCCGTCAGACGGCCTCGGTGGCACCGGACGGGACGATTACCTTTCGTCCCGCCACATCAAACCTTAATGTCCCTTTCGCCCAGGGACATAACCACATTGAGCTAACGTTTGGGCGACCCTCTGCGTCCCTTCTTCGCAAGAAGAAGGACATGGAGAGTATTAAACTCGCACGGGTTGTCCGGCGATGAGGTATCCGACACTGCCAGTCTCCCCGATGGGGAGACTGAGATCAATCTTACCCCAGCGCTCCTGGCGGTCGAGCAGGCCGCGCTGGTGGCAAATTGTCCATGTTCCCAAGAAAAGTCCTTATTTTAGGACCAGTTTGAATTAAAAAATATATGTGCAAACATCAAATTTTGACCCTGGCATTTTTACCACTGACAGATAACACACTTTTTGAATTTTGGACAAAAACCTGGGTTCAAATAATTACATTTAGTGCCTGAATGGACCCTGGCCCATGACAGGCCTCAAACCGCGAATTTGGTCAAAATGAGAATTTAGGACCAATAGGACCAATTAGTGTCAACGCATGACCATGCTGTCCACACGGTTCCTTGAGCATCTTACAAGCGCTAGGGGACCCTACGAGGCCTTGGGATGGCGGGGCAGCGTATAACAAGGCCATACCCTGCTGTGGCTGCCTCTATATATACGCGTGCTTAACGGTGTCACAGATGGTGCAGGTAATGCAATATACGGTTGCATGGTTGCTGAGGTTGCCCGGCTTGAACATGGCCCACCCCTTGCGGTAAACTTTCTCTAAGCATATGCCACACCTTCTTTGACATCACGGACATGCTGGCCACCACCCAGCGATGAAAAAACATTGCATTTGCATTGCAACTAACACATGAATGCAGCCAAATCAAGTTACAGAACAACGTTGTGCTAACATGCAACGCTTTGTGAGCGAATTCAGGGTGCATGTAACACGTAAACCATATTGTATATACTGTCTGAGAACACCCTGAACGACTGCAGGCCATAGGACCATGGTTTATAACTAACACATGAGTAAAACTGCTCTTACGCATGTGTGTTTTAGCTGCAGCGGACGACGAAGATAGAGACGTAAAAAATTGTATGACGTAAACCAACTATGTGTGACAGTTATGTGCACAGAGAGCGTCCCCTCTTTTTAGGCATAGCTTACTGACTCAAAACACCACGACAGCGTTGCCAGTTACACTCATGATCTAGGGCACCCCGGCACGTACCTGCTACTTACGTCGCCTCATTCCAGATGGTTGCAAAAAAGTCGCTGAAATCCGCAGCGAGGTCAGCTTTCCGAGAGCTGAGCGCACCAAAGCTGGCCAACCGGTTCGAAAATGATATAAACCACGCGTGTGCTGCGTTCTAGGTCCAAGAAATACCGAAAGTGAATACCTATAAGGTGCGCTCGCTGCCCAGCCTGAACGTCCCTAAAACATGGTCGACAATGGAAATCGGGCAAGAATATCACGGCCCAGGCGCTCCCATGTCAAATACTCCGTTTCTAAACTCCAGACTATAATCAAAATCGTCCACAAAAATTTCCTGGCTTGATTCGCACCACCATTGCTAATACACTAACATGTTTGTGCCAAAATCGACCCTCCGCGAGCAGGCGATCTGCGACCCATTTGTGTTGTGCCGCTGTGCTACAGCGCTACACATAAAAACTTGCGCAGAAAATTTCACAGCCTTTAAGCATAACTAACGACCTTTCGTTTTTGCTACTGGGCGCCCGAAATGATAAACGCACGTGAAAACGCCGGCCACGATTGTCAGGTCGCCATATCCACCTCAGATCATTCCCGCACCCACTTTTTCGCTCCAAAATCGGTTATATTTTTGGTCGAGGTACCTACTTTCCCGCCATTATACCCGGTACCCGGGTACGGAATCCGGGTACCATGTGCCGGTACCACGGGTCGGGTACATCATGCCGGGTACGGTCCACATGGGGTACGGTCCATATAGTGACCCCCCCCCCCGGTACCTCGGTTATAGTAAATTGGTCCTTAATTTAGGACAAAGTCCTAAATTAAGGACCGTGGGAGGCTTAACAAAATGAAGAACGCCGAGCGCGGCAGCGGGACCGAGAGGTCCGCCGAGAGGCGGCTTTTCGGCTCGCCGCTAAGCGGCAAGAATATGAAGAGGAAGCCGCCCGTCGCCTGGCTACCCACCAGGCGATGGCGGACGCGTACCGCGAGGCCACCCAGCGGTTACGTGACCTCTTAACAAATGCTGACTATCCCATGGACTATGCGGACAGTCAAGACCTGGCCGAGCTTGCTCGGTCAGCACACTTTAAAACCATGTCCTCCATCACCCAAGCCAGGGTCACGGAGGCCATCTTGGCCAAACATGGGGTGGTAGCTGAAGAAGCCCCCCCGCTGGAAACCACCAGCAAGAAACCCTCTCCCCCCCAACCCCTGCAGTACAAGAGGGACTGCTGGCCCTGGGTGCGAGGAAGGGCAAAGAGGCGGACTGTCCAGTCCGGCCTGCTATGATCATGGGAGAACCACTCCCTGACATACCCGAGGATGAAGCTGCCTTTCAGGCAGCCCTCCGGGAGCATGAGGTACGCAAGGAGATGAAGCGTCTCATGCAGGAGGAGGCCAGGAGGAGAGCAGAGGCAGACACCCCTGCCCGCCCCTCCACTGATGGGGCTGGACCCAGTGGGGTTACCCGGACACCCCCGGGCTCCCCCAGGGCCACCATGACCCCCCCTCCCCCTCCCCCACCACCCCAGGTTCGCCCTGTGGGTTGGGGCCCCCTCCCAAACCAGGGGGGTGGCCAGGACCCCAGGAGGCCCTGGGGGGAGGTGCAGAGGTGCCACAGGCACCCAACAGGCCTGCTGAGCCCCCCCAAGGAGCGGGGATGTCCTGGAACAGCTCGCCATTCTCCAGGCCCAGCTGGCCTCGTTGCAAGATCAGCAGTTAACAGCTAACCAGCTGCAAACTGTCGAGGGCCTGCGCGCCCTGATGTCGCGGTATGAGCGGGGGACCATCAACCTGGACCCCACCCGCCTGCAACAAGCAACCGACGGCTTCTTGAGGGCCAACCCCCCTCTCACAGGTGTGTTTAACCCTCATAAAAAGGAATCCAAAATCAATATTGCTGGCTTGCCTGAGGGTCACACTGTTGAACAAGCTAAGCAATTTGTTTTTGCTTTGGAGTATGGGATGGAAGGTCTTAACCTTAGACATCAGTTTAAGGCTCTCAGGGCCTCCTCCACATTCCATCAATCATCTCCTGCAATCAGAGCATTGATTCAAACCTATCAGGAACGTACCCTGACACCTGAAGCAGCCATTGAACAGTGGCCTACCTTTATCACTGATCTGAAACAGCTAGTGCTTACCAATAACCACATGGAAGCAGTAGAACGTTTCAACTGGCTTGCTGCATATAAGGTGAACAAGAATAACCTCTCTGGGGATGCAAAAACATACAGGGTAATGATTGAGAAAGACCTTGAGCTTCTCAAGCTCCAACCAAGGTATCTCATCCACACCTGGCTAACAAAAGCTAATTTGCAACCTTCTGTCCTGGCTACCCTGCTTACAGGCCTCAAGTCCCTCTGGGACAACTTCAGAGCTGCCATGCTCTATATCGAGGAGGCAGTGGACCCCCTGGGTACTGGCAACAACCAGGCCCAGGACCCCAAGGTCCAGGGTGTCCAAGGCCACAAACGCAAGGGGCAGGCCAGCCAGGGGGGGGCACCCAAGACCCACAAGTCCTCCCACCAAGGGGGCAGTGGCTCTCAGGGGCGTGGCAACACGTGGCACCGTGTGCCCCTGCATGGCAACCCCAACAACAACAACAACAACAACAACAACAGGTCCCAGCAGGGCAACAATAACAACAGGTCCCAACAGGGCCAAAACAACAACAACAACAGGTCCCAGCAGGGCCAGAACCGGTCCCAGCAGGGAAACAACAACAACAACAACACAACAACAACCAGCCTGGCAACCCTGGGGGGTCCATAAGGTGCCTGAGGTGCTTCCAACGAGGGCACGCACGGCACAACTGCCCCAACAACGACTCCCTGGCCAACGGGGTGGATCTCTGCCCGGGCTGCTGGCACGCACGTCATCCCCTGGGGCCTCCAGGCAGCCGTTGCAACAGGCCTCGCTACCCAAATCAATGTGAGTTCACTCACCTTATGTACTCTGAGGATGATGATCTCATTACCATTGGGGATGGCAACCAGGGCATAATTGATTTTGAGGCAGCAACCTTACTGTCCTCCCAACACCCTGTTCTGGAACCTTACATAAAAGCACTAACCCCTACTGTTGACAACTCCATAGATATCAAGGAGCTTGCTCATCAGCTGCACCTAGCCATGGGTCATGAAACAGTGGCTGAGGAACTGGCCAGACGGCTGGGGGGTAGTAGCATGGGAAAACAACTCAGGAATGCAGTAAAACTGGCTAGACAACACTGTCAAGAATGTCAGTTCAATAGCCCCAAACCTCAAAAATGGCATACTGCAACTCCTTCCACCAATAGGGGCATGATAGTGGGGGATGTGATGCACATCAACAAAGATGTCCAACCCTACCTGATCCTAAAAGACTCATGGTCCAGGTTCACAGTAATGGAACCCCTACCTGGCATGTCTGCAGGGCAGCTACGTGTTGCACTCATGATTGCTTTACCCAGATTCTACCCAGTTGACAGAATTTTGCTTGATCAACAATTTTCTTGTCTGACTGACCTGGAAGGGTGTGAAGCAATAGAGATTGCTGGGCTGGAAGATCATGAGGGTCAGGGGGTCATTGAAAGAACCATCAGATCTGTCAAAACCCTACTAGCCAAAAATCCTTCCAAGGATGCTACTTCAGGGGTCTATTGTGACAGGGCACTCTGGTGTCATGAAATGTGCACAACCCTAAACATGAGACCTGTCTTGCATGCCACGTGGGGTGAAGTAATCCCAGCAGGCCTGCAGGCAGGTGTATATCCCCCAGAGGTGATAGCACTGTACAACACTGCACGTGCACAAACCTCAGCAAAACTGGCAGAAAAAGATAAAACCCATTCCAGGCCAGTATTCCAAAAAGGTGATCAAGTTCTCTATTACAAGGAAAACAGCTTTGGTAAGGTTGGAACTTGGCTAGGTCCAGTTACCATCCGTGGATTTACCAAAAACAGCAAGACCGTGGAGGTCAAGCACAATATCAATGGGAAGCGTCACAGGGTGAGCTGTCATAGAATTAAGAAGTATTATTCTCCCATGGCAGACGTGCCTGGGGAAGAGTCTTTAAGCATGGACTCACTACTTCTATCTGGCAACTCCAGCATGCCCAGCAGTAGCTCTGAGCCACCAATTACTGCTGTTGACAGCACCACAGCACCCTCTGTGAACCCTTCCACCCTCAGTGAAGCCAGGCCCACTTCACAACCTGGGGATTGCTTAACCAGGCACGAGGTAGCTGGGTTGGAAGCATTAGCTCAGCCCCAAGGCACCAAATTGTCTGCCAACCCTCCCGCTCTGAGGTCAAGATTGGCAGTCGCCTTGCAAGCATTACACAGGTCACATAAGCAACAAGCTGCTGTGGCCGCAGGGTTGGCAAAAGTCTCAGCTGTGTGCACTAGTCAGGACCCCTGGACCCTGGCAATAGACACTCAGGCACAGGTCAGTGTGATCAGTGCACAAGCCATCCCTGGTCTTGAGATTGCACCTTCATTTTGGGCACGGGTGCAGGATTTCTCAGGCCAAAGCTCACTGGATGTAGTGGGACAAGTGATGCTCCCTATACTTGGTATTCAGACACCCTTCCAGGTGGTGGAGGGGTACTCTGGTAACACCTTGTTGGGGGAACCTTTTGTATCCTATCCTGGGGTGCTTATCTCAGCTAATGAGCTCAGTGTCACAGGGGTGGGTGCAGTTCCTCTGGACCACTTTAAAATCCCTCTCTCCAGTATTGTCCCTGGTATGGATGCTGTCATCAAGGCAGTCAACACTCAGTATGCACCAGGGGAGATCCCTGATCTGGACAAGTTAGTGCACAGCCAGTTCCTCCATCCCTCAGCCTTTGGGCTGGGTAAGTGGGACATAGCCATGCACTCACCCCACCAAATCTCCCACGTCATACAAGAATGCAAAACACAAAAAGGGTTTACCAAGTGGCTGATGGCCATTGTCCACCAAGCCAGGCAGGAATGGGTCCTGCCCAACCCCAAAAACCCTCAATACAAACCGCCTGTCACAGTTACGTATGAATAAGCCTTTGAGACTTAGTCTACAGCAAAGCATGGAGACTAACTGTCACCCCTTCCTGGGACGTGCCAGAGGGAGCCAAAAAGCTCAGATTAAAATTTGTTCTCAAACAAAAACCACAAAAAGTGGGCTCCCCAATCTTCCATGCCAGACCATGTGTCACAGAATTAAAGGGGACATCCACACTGCCAAAAGGGGAAACCTACACACCTGGGCTGCAACAAACCTCACTCAGGATCATGCTCTCCCTCTTCCTCCACAACCTCAATGCAGGCCAAGACTATGTCTGCAAAGCCACTGATATTAAAAGGGCCTTCCTCAGGGGGGACCCAGAAAAGGCTGAATCTGTGTGGAAAGGGAAGGTGTACGTGGTAGACACCCCAGCTGTGTGGAAACCTTATATTGATGAGCCCCACCTTATCATCAACATTGGGGTGGAAGGGCTTGTCAGTGCCCCAAAAATTTTCAGAGACTCAGCAGAGGAAGTATTCAAAAAGCTCAAGGCCACGTATGATGACCTGGACCCATGCTTTTTTGTTGTACCCACCCCCTCTGGACTGCTGTTCTTTGTGTGGCATGGAGATGACCAACTCATTTGTGGGCCTAGAGCTGAGGTGGAAAAATTTATTCAGCAGGTCCAGGAATCATATGAGATTGGCAAACAGGTGGAATTGAGCACAACCCCCATCCAGTTCTGTGGCATCATGTTGCAGCTGCATAGGCAGCCAGATCAGTGGGTCTGCTCTCTCTCCCCTCCTGCAGAATATATCCAAGATTGTCTAGATCTGCTGCAGGACAACTACCTCCCCTTACATATGTGTGCCACTGTTCAGGGCAAACTGGGGTGGTGGTCAGCCATCTGTGGGGCTCCCTTAGCTGTCATCAGCAGGGTCACCCATGATGTTCTAGTCAAGATCAAATGCAGTCACATCAGGAAGTTGGTCAATGACTGTCCCCCCCTCATCCTCCATGGCCTGAATCTGATGGAAGACATCCACATCCAATGTGTCATGGACAGCTCCATGGAGAGCAGAACAATCAATCAGATGGGGGCACGGGAATCAGGGCTGTTTTTTCTCACCAACAGGTCAGATTACATGTCCCTCACTTCCTGGTACAGCAGGCTACACCGCAGAAAACCTGGCAGCAGCAACTCAGCTGAATGTCGTGCTGTGGTGTCTGCTGCATTGCATGCTCGTTCCCTGCAGCACATGCTCACCTGGCTACAAACCCAGGCAGGCAGCACATGCAATGTCATCTCACATCTCTATACTGACAGCCAATCTGTGATCAGCTTTCTAACCAAGAAATCTGTCTCTGCTGCTGTCCACACTGACTTGGATTGGGTGATCCTCAAACAGGAGGCCACCTATTTTTCCAGCTGGACTCATGTGGATGATGAGGACAACCCAGCAGACGCTCTCACGAAGCTGCGGGATGCTGCTGGCCAACAGTACCAGCTCCTCTTTCAGAACATGAACCCCTATGATATCAGAGTCAGTGTTTGAATAAATGACTGGCCATAGCACAGTACACAACCACCACACCCCCTTACCACAGCGATAGCTGCTGGGCGCCATAAAATTCAACACATTCGTTGTGGGGTGTGAGTGCTGGCTAGGTCAGATTTGTATCCATTTGCAGCTTGAGGACACAAGCTTTGTAACCATTTACTTAATGTGTGCTTCAGTAACTGGCCCAACCAGCCAGCTGTGTACACCTTATTTAATGTGCAATCTAACACCTGGCCAGAACAGCCAGCTGTAACCAACCTGGCTCAACCAGCCATGTCTCTTTTGTACCCCTAATCAACTTAAAAACAATAACAATAATGTTGGGGGTGCAGACCTGCATTAAGAAATAAATAATAAAACAATACTGGAGTTAGTCTCCATGCTTTGCTGTAGACTAAGTCTCAAAGGCATTGTGAATACAACGTATGAATAAGCCTTGTAAACCCACGTTGGTATGTGAATATAAATACCACGTGGGCTATGCAGATAGGGATGCTAGTCGAGTCGCATACGTTTCCCTAGATAGGTACTTTGGGTACTGAGGTACGTGACAGATGTCAGTACCCAGTATACGTAGTGTCCTGTCATTGGACGGTACTAGAGTATCCTAGATAGGGACCGTACTGCAGCGTGCATTGATTTGTGATCGCACGATGCAGTGACTAGGCAGCTACCTGTCATCGTGCGGCCTCGGGCCAACGGTCTGCACCCAACGGTCACTGGCGGCGCAGCCGGTGAGAGGAACGTTGATAAAGGGTAAACCTATTTTCTAATGAACCAAGCAATTCATTGCTCCAAGCCTTCAGTGTTCTCAAGCAATATATCCCACCGCATTCTAACTGAAACCGCAATCTGATGCGAGCGAGCACGAGACGATGATCAGATTCCACCGTGCTGACAGAATCTTGCAGGACGCGAGCATCGACAACTGAGGGGCGCTGAGCCCGACGTACGCAGACATAATCAAGGCACACCACCCGATCCGACGGCCCAAAAAAGGTGGCCAGCTGCTCAGCGGGGCGTGCGAAAGAAGCATTGCATGCAACCAGCGCAGATTCTGCCAGCAGATTCGCAAATAAAGGCGTGTTACCGTTGGCTGTCGTGTTGGTTGGGGAATACTGAGCGCCCCCAGTGCCAACTGGCAGCGTGGCGTTGGCGTCGAGCAGCATAACCAGGAAGTGCCGAGCTGGGATGTTGGCCTTCTCCTTGAGGGCGTCGAAGAAGGCCTCACGTTCCGCCTGAGCTCGACCCGCATGTGGTGCATATCCCACGATAACGGTTAGCGTGTGGTGTGAATGGCCCTCAGTGGCCGAAAAAGTGGCCACTAGCACACGCGGGGACCGCAGCACGATGGACTGGAGCTGCTCTGATGCTGCCGGCGAGCACAAGAGGCCCACACCACCTTGGCCCGGCACGTCGCCGCCACCATAGTGGAACCGCCAGCCTGCACGCAGGTCGTCGACCAGCAGACCGTTGACCGCGTGCTGAGGGTCAACGGTGCGTCGGTGCTCCTGGACTCCAAGAACAGCGATCTTGTTGTCGGCGCACAGGGCGATCAGCTCGTCGACGCGTTGGCGTGCTGGGGTGCCGCCGCTCGTAGAAGGATCTGCAGGGAGGGTGCGCACGTTAAAACTAGCAATACCAAGAATGGGCCGTTGCCCTCATTAGCGGGGGGGTGCATGGGGTTGGGGGTGGGGGTGGAGAAGGGTAGTGCTGGAGGTGGGGGTGGGGGTGGGGTGGGGGGGGGGGAGGGTGGCGATTGGGGTTAATGCTTGTGAACGCATGGAGGCTTTCTTTCAGGACGGATATGCGTCGTCTCCGTCCTGGCTGGGGTCGCCGGCGTGTCGACTGGGCCTCATCCCGCTCAAGGCGGGCTAGGAGGCATGTAAGGCTGGTAAATTGGCGGGAAGGTTGACCGTGGCGTGCCTGGCGACCTTGCATCCTGATCATGCTCGCACGGTGCGACATGAGGATGGAAAGGGGCTTGTTTATAAAGGCTGTGCCCAAAGCCTGTTGTACCGCGAGGCCGCGAGGGTGTGCCCTTACCGGGCGCCATCCATACCCGGGACGTGCGTAGACGATGATGACGCAGCTGGGGCGGGCCTGGTGCGGCCCGACTTGTGCCGCTTGTTCGGCGCCTGCGCCTCCGTGCGCTGGCCGTTGATGAATAGCACGGGGGTGTCGTGGACGAGGCGGACGTAGACCTTCTTGCCCTCCTGCTTGGCCTTGGTCGCCACGTCGCTGCCCAGCAGACCATTCTTGATGACTAGCTGGGCCGGTGAGAGGAGGTCGTCGAGGCTCGGCGCGTTCTTCCCGCCTAGGAGCTTGCGGGCCTGGAGTACCTTCACCTTGCTGGCCACATTCGCAAAGGTCACCCGGATGGGGCCAGGCTGGCCCGCCATCCAGGCTGCCGACTCAATGCGGATGCGTTCGTTGCCCAGTTGCAGCCTGCCCACGATGAGGCTGTGGTACAGGCGTTGCGCTAGCATCAGGTCCGTTTCAGGCTGCTGTGCGACCTGGAAATACCGGACCACTATACTGCGTGAGCGCAGGTCCTCCTCGACCGCAGTCTTGTGGGCTGCAGCCCCCCTGCGTGCTGCATCTTCCATCAGGTTGGCAATGTCCGTCTGTTTTACCACGTTAGCATAGCTGGTGAGTGCAGGGGCTGCTGGCTGGGGAGGTGTGGCCAGGGCGGCCTTGACCTCGGCAATGCTGGATTGGAGCGCAGCAGTGTCTTGACGGATAGCAGTGGACAAGGCGCCGAGTTGGGCAGCCATGTCTGCGACTTCCTTATTGAGCTTGTGCAGGTCTGCTTCCGGGGAAGCAGCATCACTGGGGTGTTGGCGGTGCCGTGCTCGGCTTCCTCGAAAGCGGCAAAGAGTGCCCGGAGGCAGGGGGCCTGCGCGTGGCTCAGGAAAACAGAAAGTCGAAGCTCTGGCTCGTCCATTTCGGCAAGCTCGTCCGTAGAAATGGTATCGCCAGACGTGGGAAAATAGAGTGGAATGTCGTTGGCTTTCAGGTGGTGCAGGATAGCCTGCGCCTCCTCGGCGGTAAGCGAAAAGAACCGGGGCTCGGCAACAACCTTGCCAGGCATGAAGGATGCTGGGTCGAACTCAGCGTCGTCGTCGTCGGCGTCGTCGGCGTCCTCGTCAATGGGGGTGGCCTCGCTGGGTTGAGAAGACGATGGCAAAGGGACCTGGCGGTCCATCTCGTCGGCTGGGTTGACGCAAAGCCGCTTGGAGGAGGCGGTAATGGCTGCCTCGCTGGCCCGGGGCTGCGTTGCTATGGTTTCCGCATCTGCAATTAGTTGCGTAATCGTTCGTAATGGTTACAAGCTAGGGCTATTGCTATTCTAGCCCGCTGGGGGCGTCCACATCTTGTGGTTGATCATCAGGTCCCCGCCCCTCCAGTACACCTTGGGCTTCTGGGGTCCCTGCTTATGGCGGAGGTATTCCGGCCACAGGTCGCGTCGCTGCTGTTGCTGAGCGGGGGTCAGGTCGTCATCCAGCGTCCAGGTGAGGTCGTGCAACCTCTTGCGACGAGAGAGGAACCGCTGCTTATCCTCAGGGGAGAGGAAGGTGAGCAGGACTGGTGGGGGAGCCACCTTGTCCCGTAAGATCGATTGATATTAGTTAGTTTCGGCTACGTCCTCTAGGTTTGCACGTCACACTACAACCAGATTCCAGCTAGCCGTGGGATCAACCTGCCTACTTCGGCGATACTAGAATATCGCGTAGGTCCGTGCGTAGTACTCCTGCGCACTTAGGTCTAGTGGTGAGTCATCTTCTATAGATTCAGCAATATCGGACATATTGGCACCCCTCTGCGGTAAAGAGGTTTTTCGCAGTTGGGCTGTTTCGAAACGTTAAGTGAGATGCCTTCGGATCAGGAGACTCACACAGCCGCGAAATCATGCCAAAGGTCCTATGTTCGATTCCTTGCTGGTAGCTTCTAGGCTTTCTTACTTTCTGTGTTCCGCGGAATCTCATATTTGGGCAGCTACTGCGTTCTCACGTTTGTTGCTTTCTGACGACGAAGTACTTGCGTGTCATGTGCATGGGCATGTACACTAGGAACTCAATTTCTGAGAAAATTCTCAAAAACCCTCAATTTTCTCACCCCTTTGAGAAAAAAGGTGAGAAAAGTGAGAAAAATCTCAATTTTTTTCCGCAAACGCTAGGCAACAAAATCTCACCAGGGTGAGATTTTGGTGAGAAAAAGGGGGTTTGGGTGAGATTTGGGTGAGAAAAAACCTTAAAGTGAGAAAAAAGGTGAGAATGGGTGAGAAAAAGTGAGAAAAAGTGAGAAAAAGTGAAAAAATTGAGAAGTTTCTCACCAACACGAGAAAAATCACTAACACGAGAAAAATCACAAGTCAACGTGGTGAGAAATTTCTCACCAAGAGTGTAACACGAAAAAAATCATGAGCTTTATTTCATTAAGTCATTAATATGAAAATAAACTCAGCACCACTAATTAATTAATTACATGATTAATTGAACTCGTGCTCCCGTTGGATCACGGAGCACCGAAGTGCTTTTAATCCCTGTGTGTGCACAACAGGAAGGGCACAGACCCCCTTTCTCCTTCATGCCAAAGGCATGTCGCAGCTGCTATTGGACCCGATAAACGATCCGGCAATCTGTGGGTGCAATAAGACCCATGTGAGCATATCATAACGGGTGCATGGGCAAGTGATCTGAGCATTGCCATGACGTAGCATGGTTGTACAAGGACTAAGCTAAGGCTATGGCTGGTTGTGTACCGTGTGTTAGCGGTGCACGTGACTAGGTATAATGGCTCAGCTAGGCAAACATTCTAGGCATGGCTGCCATGGCGGCAGAGACTGCCAATGATTACAAGCTAGGGCTATTCTAGCCCGCAGGGGGCGTCCACATCTCGTGGTTGATCATCAGGTCCCCGCCCCTCCAGTAAACCTTGGGACGTCAGGATTGTTGATTCCCAGCACGTTGAACGCGTTGTGTCAGCACAGCGATCCCCCCTGCATCCAAACAAAGGCACACCGATAACCAAGAAAAGAGTATGCAAATGTGCAGCCTTGTTCATTGAAATTATGGCTGGCTTACGCAAAGAGCGACTGTAAGATGACCTATACAGTGGGGCCGGAAACAGCTTGCTTGATCAGGGCGTGTTTTTCGAGCTTCACTGGCCGGGAGTGTCTAGTGGTGAGAACCATTGCTGCGATCGCTTTCCCACCATTTACGAGGAAATACCCGCAAATGAAAAACCACTGAAACGGTCTAGCTTGATTCAGTCATTGCATTAGCCACATGCCATCATGCATGTTTCCAAACGTCCAAGAACTGCCCACGGTGCAAATGCAAAAATCCGGAGGACACGACCTCATTGCTTCATATTTGTATGCAGAAGAATAAAAAAGTAACATGCATTAACCCTTGGATCGTGCTGTCCCCTATTTATAGTGGCCAGTTCAACTCGCCCCTACGAATAGGGGACAGATGGGAAGCGGCGCGGCGCGAATGCCAGTAGACATTTCCGTGATATTTTTAGGTCTGCTGCTAGAGCTAGATGTGTTCTACGCCCTGATACCGGACATCACTATGTTCAGACCAGGTTTACAGGGACTAATTCAGGGCCAAAGTACAGGGGGTACCCAGGTCCACCGGGACGAAAGTGAATGTAAAATAATTACGTACATGCAAATTCGAGGCTATGGCGGTGCAGAAAACTGATTGGTGTAGGAGCATCGATGCATGGATTCGTTCAAAATTTTGTAGGCATGATTTATACGTTATAAAGATGCTATAGCCGCAGTCGCGCAACAACTACGGCTTCGCGCAATCATCTTGGACTGGGTTTTACTGCGTCAATGCGCGTTTATTGTGACGGGAGTGACGATGAAGCTAGCACTTGTTATAAGCGGCTTTGTCACTGAATATTTCTCATCGAGTACATTTCTTACGATGTATTTCGAATATTTCATTAGTGTCGTGGGCCAGGAAAGTCTCAACGCATCGGTCCTGTCGTCAGCTTGCTAGCTGTCCGTTAGCCTTATTTTTGCGGTTTTGACCTGGCGCAGTTTAGTGTCCCTGCGGTTACCGTCGACAAGGTTAAGTCGTCCTATCATTCGGTAAGTAATCTAGGACTCATTGTCGAAGGTTTGGGATGTCAAAGTCGCTTCTTTACCACTTTTCTGTAATGGTTTGTGGTAGTGGTTGCGCACAACCATTACGGTCAGATTTTCATCCGTTTTGTTCATGATTGGCTGCGTCTGTACCAAATATACTATAATAATGAATTTTGTTACATGAAAATAAGTTCTATATGGTATCAAGATGGTTTGCACAGCCTAAATTACTCAGAAAGATGGTGTCCTGGCCAGTTTTTTGTTAGCCTTTTGGCTTTGTTTGTAATGCAGTTGTGCAGCCACCCCATCTGTCTTCATGTAACACCTGTGGAGTCCCCAGTGCCTTGCTTGCATACAAAAGAAGGTCAATGCAGTGTCTCTGTGTGTTTTCACCTTAAGCAAGCATATGGAGGTCATTTGTTATGTTGTGGATGCATGGGTTACGTAGCCCCTTGCACACCCTTGCTATGCATGCATTTGGGCCTTGGCACAGTATACCTGCTAGTAGACATTGGTAGCCACCACATGGTGGTGTTTTTTTTACAACATCATGAAGTATATAGTTCAAGCTGCGTGTTAGTGATCATTTTGAGCATTACCCTGCAAGTAACAAGCACCATGTTCACACCTACCGTTGTAATGCCTCTTAGTGCCAAGTTGTCGCCCCATAGCCAGTTAGCAGCCAATATGATGAAGCCCAGCATATGAGGAGCTACAGTAGCATTGCCAATGATGTAGGCTTACTTTACCTCATTTAGTCTAGCATTGGCATGTTAGAAAAACTGTGCATGTGGTAGGTTTGTGTGGTGGGTAGTCTTTGGCCTTCCCATGCCATGATACGCACGAATGTGACTGTGCATTGGCATGGCTACCTATGTTTAATTGCTGTTATGGATGTTCTGCAGGCTGAAATTGATTATATAATGCATGTTTGATCATCAATTATGTTTTTTGTTGCTATGGGATAAGAATTCTGAGTTGTAATGTCACCAGCCAAACTGGACCCTATTTGTAGTGGCCAGTTATTTTTAGATAGTGCAGCTGGGTCCCTGGGACAACCCATGATGTCAGTGTTCAGAAGCCATGCCTGGCTACCCAAGCAACTGCCTGAAAAATATTGGGAGCAACGGAATTGTTTTCAGGTGTAATAATGCAGAATACATGTGTTTTTTTTCGCACTCGCGCACCCCCCTGAGGGTGGTGCTATATTTAGCACCCATAGGACATTGCAACATGACCAATGACATGACCCCCATTTAAATCAATATATGTGTGGGCTTTGGTCCAAGTATGGACAGTAAAATTGTTTTTAGGTTGGTTTGTGGGCATTATCTTCCAAAGTGCAACTGGCCCCTATTTGTAGTGGCGAGTTGGACACGATCCAAGGGTTAAGGGCCCGCCTGCATAAAGGGCCTGAATTCTGATGCGGGCCCAACGGCAGCACCGCCAAAGCAGATAAGGGCCCGCAGTCTGATGCGGGCCCCACGGCACCACCGCCATAGCAGAGCTCGAAGGTCGTGGTGCGCGTGAAACGTACGTACCTATGCCCTTTGTCGGTAGGTGCCGTTGGGGTCAAATTGGGTGCCGCCAAAATCGGGCCGACGCGTCAATAGACTGAGGCCGTCGATGAGTGCCATCATGCGGCTTGGGTCACTTCTGTTGGAGAACTTCAGCTAAGTTAACTTAACGCAAACCACTGGTCGCCCGCGTCGGGAACCGGCCCAACGGCTCTCCCGCAACAGAAAATTACGCGGCATACTGCATAAGTCGTCGGATGGTTACATTTCGACGGTCAAGATTTCATGATGAGGTTTGCGTTCAATTTGCCGCAGTTTGCCGCCCAGAGAAAGTAGTTGTTGGACTCGTTGCCCACGATGAAACACAATCAAGCAAGCCGTTTCCGGCCCCACCGTGTAGGTCATGTAGTCGCTCTTCACGTCAGCCAGCCGTAATTTCAATGCACAAGGCTACACATTTCCATCTCCATTCATATTCATAATCCTGCACGACTCGAAAACGCGGACAAGATAACGGCAGGCTCGAGCTACCATGGTCCGGATTCTCCCGATTTCTGGCCTGCGCTGGTTGTCTCCTTGATATTGGCAAGTCTCTCCGGTAAGAGATTTTCCGCAGTTTGGCTGTTTCGAAACGTTAATTAAGTGAGATGCCTTCGGATCAGGAGACTCACACAGCCGCGAAATCATGCCAAAGGTCATATGTTCGATCCCTTGCTGGTAGCTTCTGAGCTTTCTTATTTTCTGTGTTCCGCGGAATCTCAGATTTGGGCCGCTAGCGTTTTCACGTTTGTTGCTTTCTGATCCGACGACAACGTTGTGCCTTGCTCGTGTGACATCTGGCGCATGGTGTGATTCATGTGTATGGTGCTGCCTTGCCACATGGGGCTGCTTTGCCATAAGAGTGAGTGTTGGGTTCTACACATTTGCTGCATGGACCGTTAGGTGCTGGTGAGCTCTTCCTTGTAGAACGCTTACATCTATGTCAAGGATCTGATTTCTTTTCCTCTTGCGTATATTGTGTCGGTTTGTTTATTTCTTGCAGGGACCACGAGAGTAAAATGCAAGCGGTTCCACTTTCAAGTCAGCATGTGACGCCCTGTCGACCGGCACGCTTTGTTAGCTAGCTACCATATAGTAGTTATAATTATATTATCACGAAGGCTGACCTTGTCCATTGGATCTCTTATCTTGTTGATAACACCTTCATCTGTTTTGCGGGCAATGTATACCAACAAGCTATCGGCATCCCTATGGGCACTAACTGTGCCGGGCTCCTTGCAAACCTCTATCTATACACTTATGAGCTTGCATTCATGGAGAATCTCATTGCCTCAAACGATGATGTTCTCATCAGGCGTTTTATCCATACATGTCGATACATTGATGATGTCATCGCTTTCGACAACCCTGATTTCGCAACCCATTTGTATATCACCGCTGGTCTGCCTGGCATCTACCCGCAAGCGTCCCTCACATTAAAGCTCACGTCGGAGGATACTCACTGCAATTACCTCGATCTTAACATTACCCATAACAAGAAGGGCTGGCGTACGGCTGTTTATGATAAGCGCAAGGATCCTAAATACCAGCAAATTCCTTTTATTCGTTACCCCGATATTCACAGTCTCCTTTCCCACACAGCAAAATATGGTGTTGTTCTTTCTCAGTTACATCGTTTTTCCCGTCTTTGTTCTTATCGTGTTGATTTCATCACGACTCTTGTTGAGCTCTTGCAGCGTTTATTGGTCAAAGACTATGACCGAGCCATTATGCTCCGTCAAGTCCGATGTTTTTTGCAACGTCACCCACATCTGTTCGGTGCTGCCCCTTGGCACAAGCTCTACAAACAGGTCGTGGACCGGCTGGATCGCATAGTATCTCCGCACATCTGAACCCTGTGATGCCAGATCTCCTTTGCGGCCGTTCCGAGCTTGGCACTGGATTCGTTGTCCACATCGTCGCGTCGCTGCCGCAACACGCTGTTTTCTGGCATCCGCGGGCTTTTGGTTCCCGCCGCACATTTGAAAGTGCTGTCCTCCGGCTTTTTGCCTTTGCACCGTGTGCAGTTCTTGGACGTTTGGAATCATGGCATGGCTAACGTGATGACTGACTAGCTAGACCTTTTCAGTGGTTTTCCATTTGCGGGTATTTCCTCGTAAATGGTGGGAGAGCGATCGCAGCAACTGGTGCTCACCACTAGACACTCCCGGCCAGCTAGGCTAGAAACACACGCCCTGATCAAGCATGCTGTTTCCGGCCCCACCGTCTAGGTCATCTAGTCGCTCCACACGTAAGCCAGCCATAATTTCAATGCACAAGGATACACATTTCCATCACCATTCATCTTCATCATCCTGAACGACTCGAAAACGCGGAAAAGATAACGGCAGGCTCGAGCTACCATGGTCCGGATTCTCCCGATTTCTGGCCTGCGCTGGTTGTCTCTTTGATATAGTATTTGATGATAGGCATTGAATGCGGAAGATGTCATAACGCCATAACAGACTGTGTTGAACAGGCATTGAATGCCGAAGATGTCATAACGCCATAACAGACTGTGTTGAACAGGCATATTTGAATGCCGAAGATGTACATAACGCCATAACAGTGTTGAATAGTTGAATCAACGGGTTCTTGCAGCTGTAAACATTAAAATTATTCAAACATTTAATGAAAAAATCATTATTGTTCGTGCTGTTTTGAACAGCGGTTGTTACTGGCACTGCATGCATGTGTCTGCTGCCAGCATATTGCATTATGGGTGTGTTTTTCAGCGCTGTGTTTTCTCACTTTTCTCACGTCCTGTTTTTCTCACTTTTCTCACGTCCTGATTTTCTCACTTTTCTCACGTTTCACACCTCCCGTTTTTCTCACTTTTCTCACGTCCTGTTTTTTGAGATTTTTCTCACGTTTTTCCCCTTTTTTCACCTTTTTGGGGCAATCTCACCCGGGTGAGATTGCCCTTTTCTCACCCATTCTCACCCATTTCTCACCCTGTTTTCTCACTTTTCTCACCCATTCTCACCCATTTCTCACCCTTTTTCTCACCCATCTCACCCTTTTTCTCACCTTTTCTCACCCATTCTCAAAGCCGAGTTCCTAGTGTACTATGCTAATCTCATTAGAAAAATAATTACACGGAAGTTACAAATATCGTCTGCATCATGCCCCAACCATATCAAGGAGACAACCCTACCCAACCATATACCTTTTCAGTGGTTTTCCATTTGCGGGTATTTCCTCGTAAATTAAAATTATGGTGGGAGAGAGTTAATAAACGAGTGGACCTCTCAATGCTCAATGGCCTAACGCATGTGTTTATTACAATAAATCACAAGCCCCGCACCCAACGTGCACAAGGGCATTTAGCATTGTCGACAAGCAACGCTCTGCCTGGCCGCCACGTCTGGAGCAGCCGACAGTGGCCGTTGGGCTCTGTGGTGCAGCCTGAGTGGCGCGACGCCACTGCTAGACTCTCAGGACCTTAGTCCAACGTCCGACACCTCAATGTCAGTCCCGAGTGGGTACTGGCGACGCCGTACCGCCAATCCTACTTGGGTACTGGCGTCCGTCACCAGGACTCGGCTATCGAATAGTCTAGCCTGCCGAATCACATATAGCCGGGACTTCTGACCGAGCCTACACGTGCGAAACCCCAGATAGCACATTGCTATCTGGTACTTAGCCTATGTCCACGACTAGAGGCTAACTCCAGTTTTATTCTTTTTTTTTTTTTTTTTTTTTTTTTTTTAAGGCATCAGTGCTGCACCTCCAGTTTTTATTCCTTTTTGTTTTTTTCAGGTACTTGGCAATATCATGAATAAGACATTGGTACAGGAAAACTCATATCAGACCACAATGGACGTTGTGAATTAAAGCGCCCACAGACCCCATTGCCTTTAAATCTGACAGTGTCTTTGAGGTTTCTGAACCTAGGATCCCCTGTTTGTACAAGTCAGTGGAGTGATGAGTGGCTATGGAAAAACCAGGGGGCACATCAAGAAATTATTATGTTTGTTGCCAAGTTGCCACCAGCTGGGAAAGACCATAGTCTGCACCATTAGTCTGGAGTGCCCTATTTCATCATCCATTTGTCTGACTAGACAGATAGGGATTCATTGCATCACACAGAAGCTGGTACTGGGTTGCTGCTAATGACGGAATCTTGGTCAATGCGTCAGCCAGGTTCTCCTCGTCTGGCAGATGCTGCCAGCTGGAAAAATAGCTTGTTTCCTGTTTCAAAATCACCCAGTCCAGATCAGTATGCACAGCAGCAGTCACAGATTTCTTGTTAAGGAAACTAATGACTGACTGACTGTCAGTGTGTAAGTGAGCATGCACATCAGCCTTGCTGCCAGCCTGAGTTTGCAACCAGGTTAGTATGTGCTGAAGGGATCGAGCATGCTGCACAGCAGACACCACAGCACGGCACTCAGCAGAGTTACTGCCAACAGCTTTTCTGCGATGCAATCTGCTGTACCACGACACCATGGACATATAGTCTCCCTTGTTGGTAAGGAAGAACACCCCAGCCTCCCTGGCATCCATTTTTGTTATTACCCTACTCTCCATGGAGCTGTCCATCAGACAGTTAATGTGAATATCTTCCATGAGGTTGAGTGGATGAATGACAAGGGAAGGTCCAGCCTGTAGTAGCTTCTGGAGATCCTTAGGTTTCATGGTTTGTAATACTGTGTCATCAATCCTGCTGACCACTGCCAGATGAGGTGCACAGATAGCACTCAGCCACCCTAATTTTCCTTTGACAGTAGCACACATGTGAGCAGGAATGCACGGAATATCAAGCAGCTCTAGGCATTCTTCTAAGTACTGGGCAGGCGGGGATAGAGTACACACCCACTGTTCCTGTTGCTCTTCCAGTGCTAGCATTATGCCACAGAACTGTAGGGGTTCTGGCCCCAGCTCTGTCTGCTTTCCAATCTCATATGACTGCTGAACCTGCTGAATGAACTTGTCAACTTCAGCTCTTGGTCCACAAATCAGTTGGTCATCACCATGCCACACAAACAGGAGCAAGCCAGAGGGTGTGGGCACAGCAAAGAGACAAGGGTCCAGATCATCATAAGTGGCATTAAGTTTCTTGAACACCTCTTCTGCTGATTTTCTGAAGATAGTGGGAGCACTTTGCAAACCTTCCACCCCTAGATTTAGGAGTAGATATGGCTCATCAATATCATGTGCCCATGCAGCAGGGGTGGGAACCACATAGACCTGACCCTTCCACACATCTTGCGCTTTATCAGGGTCCCCTCTAAGGAAAGCCCTTTTGATATCAGTAGCTTTGCAGGCATAATCTTGGCCAGCATTGAGATGGTGGAGGAAGACAGAGAGCAGTATCCTGAGGGATGTTTGCTGCAGCCCAGGAGTGTAGAGTTCACCCTTGGACAGTTTTGACATGCCTTTTAATTCTGTCACACATGGCCTAGCATGATATATAGGTGAGCCTACTGGCTGTGCCTTGTGTTTTAGCACAAACTTGAGTCTCAACTTTTTGGCACCTTCTGGAATTTCCCAGACAGGAGTGACAGGTGGCTTATAGTCAGGATGCTTAGGGTTTGGCAGCACCCACTCTTCGCGGGCTTGGTGCCTAATGGCTTGGATCCATTTTTGAAACCCTTTTTGTGTTTTGCATTGTTGGATTAGAGCATCATAGTTGTGAGGAGAGTGCATGGCTAAGTCCCACTTTCCAACCCCAAAGGACTGCGGGTGTGGCCTTTGATTGTGCACCTTTTTCTCTAGGTCAGGGATTTCACCTGGCCCATATTTGATGTTAATGGCCTTGATATAGGCATCTAATCCATGAACCAGTTGGGACAATGGAATCTTGTAGTGATCCAAGGGAATGGCTCCTACCCCAGTCACACGCAGCTGGCTAGCAGTGATGGTGACACCTGGGTAAGAGATAAAGGGTTCTCCCAACAAAGCATTGCCCATGTACCCTTCCACTACCTGGAAAGGTGTCTGGATGCCAAGTATGGGGATCATTACTTGACCCAACACATCTAAGGTTGTTTTGCCTGAAAAATCTTGCACCTGTGTCCATGGTGAGGGTGCAAGTTGCAGACCAGGAATGGCTTGTGCACTGATCACACTGACCTGTGCCTGAGTGTCCACAGCTAGGATGCAGGATTCCTGGCTATAATCGGAGCACACAGCAGAGACCTTGGCCAAACCTGAGGCTTGTTTAGCCTTGCTCTTGTGAGCCTTATGCAGAGCTGCCAGGGCTTTTTCTAGCTTGGATTTGAACTCAGCTGGATTGCCTTTGTTTTGCTCTGGTACCTCATGCCTGGTTGAACTCTGCCCAGAGGGACTTACACCAGGTTGTGGGGTGACACGTACCTCACTGAGGGGTGGAGGAATGACAGAGGGTGTGGTAGTGCCATCATCAGCTCCTGGTGTTGGAATGCTGGGTGGTTCTGCTTGCTCACCAGAGTTAAGGAGGGAATCCATGTTCAAGGACTCTTCCCCTGGCACGTCTGCCAAAGGAGGGAAATACTTCTTAACTCTATGACTGCTCACCCTGTGTTTTCTCCCTGTTTCCAAACTTCGAATATCCATATTTTTTCCTTTTTTGGTCATTCTTAGAACAGTGCACGGACCATACCACATGCCTGTCTTGCCATGTTTGGTTTCTTTGAAATATAGGACTTGTTCACCCAGTTGGAATACTGTTCTGGGGTGTGTTATGTCCTTTTCAGCTAGCTTATCAGCCACTTTAGCCCTTACTGTGTTATACAGAGCTAATACCTCTGGAGGGTACACACCTGCCTGTAAGCCAATGGGAAGGATTTCCCCCCATGGTGCATGCAACACAGGTCTAAGGTTAAGTGTAGCACAGATTTCACTGCACCACAGTGCTCTGTCAGCATAGCTTCCAGATGTGGCTTTCAGGTCAGTGGATTTCGCCACTAAAGTTTTGACTGACCTGATGGTTCTTTCAATGACACCCTGCCCTTCATGATCTTGCAATCCAGCAATCTCAATATTAGCATCCCATCCTTCACACTCAGCCAGACAGCTAAACTGTTGATCAAGCAGTATAGTGTCAACTGGGTAGAATCTGGGCAATGCTATCACAAGTGCTGCACGCAGTTGCTCTTTAGCCATGCCAGGTAGGGGTTCCATGACAGTGAATCTGGACCATGTGTCTTTTAGGATCAGATATTGTTCACCATCGATATGCACGACATCACCCACAATTATTCCCCTTTGGGTGGGTGGTGTTGCGACATGCCATTTGGGAGGTTTTGGGCCATGGAACTGACATTGCTGGCAGTGTTTTCTAGCCAACCTGACAGCATTCCTGAGTCGTGAACCTCCTGCTCTTCTGGCAATCTTTTCTGCCACCACCTCATGACCCATGGCTATGTGGAGCTGGGTTGCTAGTTCCCTTAAGTCTA
The DNA here is from genome assembly GCA_009746045.1 of Mesostigma viride. Lineage (NCBI taxonomy): Eukaryota > Viridiplantae > Streptophyta > Mesostigmatophyceae > Mesostigmatales > Mesostigmataceae > Mesostigma > Mesostigma viride. The sequence goes on from RPFO01000156.1 coordinate 3,683,651, forward strand.
CTGTGTCAACAGCAGCTGGGGTAAGAGCTTTGAGGTAGGGCAGTATCACATTATACGTGGAGGAGATTTTCTGAGCTGCCTCAAAATCTAGCAGTCCCTTGTCTTTATCCCCAATGATAATGAGATCATATAAATCCACATAGGCGTGCTGTGAGGACGTACATCCTTTTGGAGCCTTGTCCTGCCGGTCGCACCACGTGCCGGGGGGCAGATGGCGGGGGTGCTTGCAACCGAAGCAGAGGTCCACGTCGCCTACTGCGGGGTTCCACTTGCAGTCCGCCCGCTGGTGTCCCTTGGTGCCACACCGGGTGCACTTGTTCTTGGGACCTGCATGGGGGGGCTGAGCAGTGGGTGCAGGGGTGGGTGGGGCAGGTGTGGGGGGGGTGGGCCGCCTCCACTGGTTTGGCTTGAGCTGAGCAGGCTGTCCCGGCTGGCCTTGGGGCTGGTTGCCCTTGGCCTTCTTGGACTGGCCGCCCTGCTGCCCCCCTAGCTGGCGCTTTTTTCCTTGCCCCTTCCCTTGGGTCTGTTGGACCTTGGGGGTTGGGGTTGCAGACGGAGCACCTATAGCCAGGGGAGTCAGGCAGTCTTGGATATGGTTCATCCCCGCCCGGAAATCGTTCCACAGAGGTTTGAGACCTGCAACCACAGTGGCGTACACAGCTTTGTCCAGGTTAGCATTTGACAACCATGAATACAGCAGGTAGCTAGCAGGCAGACCCCTGAGATCAGGGTCCTTTTCTACAGCCAACCTATAATTCTTGCAATCAGTGGCATAGTCTTGCTTGTTGACCTGGTAAGCATTAAGCCAGTTGAAACCACGGATGGATTCAAACTGTGTCCTATCCACCAGCAAGTGCTTAAGCTCATCCATGAAGGCTGGCCACAATGCAATTGCTAGGTTAGGTGTCCCAGCCTTTTCTTGGTAAATCTGGACCAAGGTTTTAATGGCTGGGGCTGACCTATGGATGGTGGTGGATGCACGCAAGGCACTGAACCAGTTCTGGACATTCAGAGACTCAAAACAGTAGTTCAGGCTAAACAAAAATTCCTTGGCCTGTTCCTGGGTGTAACCCTCAGGTAAGCCAGGGATTTCTATTTTAGATTCTTTTTGTTTTGGGTTAAACGTACCTTTGACCGGGTCCTTCTTTTCAGCCAAGAAAGTCTTGACTGCTTGTTGAAGATCAGCCTCCTCCATGTTCGCCCTGCCCCTTTCCAGCTGGGAGATACTGGCCAGGAGGCCATCCAGCTGGGTGCGCGACAGGTCGTCCATGGGGTTGGTGGCCATGGTCTTGAGCTGTGCCGTGAGTATGGCAAGCAGCTCTTGGACGTCCCCCTTAAGGGTGGGTGGGGTTGGGTCCACTGGGGTCCCTTTTGCCACCGCCTTGCTCTTATCTGACTGCCCTGGTGTGGGTGCAGTCTGCTGGGCCTCCGCAGAAGGTGGTTGTGTTCCAGCTTGCTGTGCTAGTGCAGTGGCTGGTGGTGTTCCAGCTGCAGGCGCAGGGTCTTGTTCCCCTTGCCTTACTCCACTGCTGGTAGGAAAACCCTTGGCCTGGCCAAGCTGCTGCAGCGCTGCTGCTTGGGCTGCCAGGCCGCCCTCACGGGCTATCATGGCCTCTAGGAGTTTATTCTCCACCACCTTGCGGCGGTGGAGCTCCTGGGCATCCGGGTCACTTGGGGGTTTGCTGGGGGAGCTGGGGACAGTGCCCTGGCTCTTGCCCTGCAGCACCCTTGGTGACACGGCCCCTCCAACCACCCTTTGGCTCAAATCAGTGCCAGGGGTGGGGAGGGTATGTGCAGGGAGTGCAGGCGTTTCTGTTGCCTGCATCTTCTCCTGCAGCTTGGTCAGCTGCAACAGGAGGGAATTGAGTTGGTCCGCTGTTAGCGTGACCCCCTCGTCCCCCTGTGCAACAACCAGCTCATTGAAGAGGCGCTCATGGAGCACCTCTCCAGCTTGCATGGCAGCCAGCTGCTTTTCAGCAGTCATGTTGCGGGCCGCTGTCTTTTTGCGGTCCCGCTCTTGCTGTGCAAGACGGCGTGCCTCTACAAACTGGGCGGCGGCCTGTTCGACCGCCTGATTGAGTGGATTCATCTCAATCTCCCCATCAGAAACCCCTGGGGAGAGGGTGACCTCGTCATCAGACAGCTGAATGCTGCCGATGACGGGTCCTGGGACCTTCTTGGTCCGCATTTTGAACATGTATGCGTCCCTCTTCAGCTTCCTCTCGTACCCCCCCGCTTTCTGAGCGGATGAGGGGACGATCGGCACCCCCGCTTGTTCTCCACCGCTTTTGGCTATTCCGCCCTCCTCCTGAGGAGGTTGGGACGGTGCCTTAGCGGGGAGGTCAGCGGGGCTTGCCTGAGGGCTGGGGGACCGCATACTGCTTACGGATTTTTGCGAGCTAGCTGGGCTAGAAAAAACAGATTTTTCGGCCTGTTCGGCCAAGGAGGTTACCTGTTTTTGCAGGGCTGCCAGCTGCCGCTCTTGGGCGGCTGCCTTGACGCTTTGCTGAGCCATCGCTGTCGCTAGCTGCCTAGCCACTAGCTGTTCCTGCTCCGCCTGCGCCCTTCTTGCTTTTTTAATTTTCTTGGCCGCAGCCTTCTCCTCTACTGTTGGCACCGTCTGCCAGCCAGCATCATCTATCCGCTTCTTTTTGAATTTCAGGCCTGGCATAATAGGATCTCCCATGATTTTGTCTATGGTAAACGACTTTAATTCAAGTTAATAAACGAGTGGACCTCTCAATGCTCAATGGCCTAACGCATGTGTTTATTACAATAAATCACAAGCCCCGCACCCAACGTGCACAAGGGCATTTAGCATTGTCGACAAGCAACGCTCTGCCTGGCCGCCACGTCTGGAGCAGCCGACAGTGGCCGTTGGGCTCTGTGGTGCAGCCTGAGTGGCGCGACGCCACTGCTAGACTCTCAGGACCTTAGTCCAACGTCCGACACCTCAATGTCAGTCCCGAGTGGGTACTGGCGACGCCGTACCGCCAATCCTACTTGGGTACTGGCGTCCGTCACCAGGACTCGGCTATCGAATAGTCTAGCCTGCCGAATCACATATAGCCGGGACTGCTGACCGAGCCTACACGTGCGAAACCCCAGAGAGCACATTGCTATCTGGTACTTAGCCTATGTCCACGACTAGAGGCTAACTGAGAGCGATCGCAGCAATGGTGCTCACCACTACTGTAGACACTCCCGGCCAGTTAGTAGGCTTGAAACACACGCCGCCCTGATTAAGCTGTTTCCGGCCCCACCGTCTAGGTCATCTAGCTAGTCGCTCTACACGTAAGCAAGCCATAATAATTTCAATGCACAAGGCTACACCTTTCCATCACAATTCATACTGTATTCATCATCCTGAACGACTCGAACACGCGGACAAGATAACGGCGGGCTCGATCGAGCTACCATGGTCCGGATTCTCCCGATTTCTGGCCTGCGCTGCATGGTTGTCTCCTTGATATAGTCACTAGAGGGGGATATAATCCTCATCAGCAACCACGAACCACAAGGTAGCCGTGGCTGACGGCGGAGCTCATAACTTTCATGTTTGGGCCCCAAATTCGGCCGTGAATACCACAATCGCTTCGTCTTTCTAAGACGCACACGCTGATATATATTCCCGAAGCTATCACGCAATTATATTATGTCGAGCAAATGCAACTCGACGAATCGCAGTTTGGAGGCTGCGATGAGCCAAGCAAATACGTCTGCAGCTTCGGCTGCAGTTTCGCCTCCCGGCCTTGCGGGCAGCGGTGACCCTAGCCAAGCGGTTAGTGGTTTACTCGTCTCCTTCCCCGGCCTCGCCATCGGCATCGCCTGAAAACAAACGCAGTCGCACATCCGCGGTTCAAGCCCCACGCGAACCGCGTTTCAAGCCCCACCCCTTCCATGTCGACGATCACGAATGGTACAACATGGCCCCGGCCGTGCATGCACTGCGATGAAGTGCATTTTCTACGGGCCGACTACGCCCTCGCTTCTTGCGCTGTTCATCCACCTTCACAGCAATGCTCAAGATGATCAACCGGCGCCCCCTCGAGCTAGCCGGACGGCCGCGGGTTCATGCAGAGCCGAGACCTGCAGCAGACGGGCCTCTACACCCGGCCCGAGCTTCAGCACATGATTCTCTGCTCAGCTACTCACGAAGTCTGTCGGCGAGATCTGGGCCTCCATCATCCATCTCCGCACCCACACTCCGCTCCATCCTTCAAGACGCTCTCGAGTGCAGCACGTGACACCGCCTTAATTGCCGCGGATGACAGTGGCAGCAATGGGCAGCACGCCATGGCTGCTGAGCTCCCTCACCTTTCCACCACCGCTACCTCCACCTCCACCCTCCTCGCCTCCACCTCCACTGCCACCTCCGGCCACCTCCACCGCCGACATCAAAGACCAGCTCAATCCTCGACATCGACCAGTGCCTCAAGGACAACGCCATCGCCCGTTGAGTGCCTGCAAAACACCGCAGGCCTCACTGCCCAGGCGGTGAAGGACATCGCCGCCCAGCCAGCCGATCTGCTGCATGGCCCGGCCATGCAGCAATGCTCCTACCACCCAGACCTGGGCCGCGCGTTGCTTTAGCATGTCCGGCGGACATGCTGAAGCACCACACCACCTCCACCACCTCCACCATCGCGGCACAGCTCTGACAAGCAACACACGCTCGACCTCCGCGAGGAGGCCGGCGACCTCACCAAGCGCAGCCACAATGTCAGTCATCGTCAAGCACTTCGACCAGCCGGCAGGTGAGAACTCGGAGACTCTTCTCATGGCATTTAAGCGCGGGCGGCATTCTCACCCCCATGCAACTCACTGGTGAGCTGCGGATGTCGGCTGTCCGCCTTCCCCGCGCGTGGCCGGTAAGGCTGGCCCGGCTCCCCTGCTGCTTCTCACCTTGTATAAGTACATGGCGGATAAGCTGTCGTTTCTTTTTTTTAAATTGAAAATTAAATTGGAACATATAACTCCGTTGGGAGTACATGTACAGTAGCACATGTCCCTGTAGCACGTACAAGTACATGTACATGTACATGTACATGTACATGTACATGTACATGTACATGTCCCCACGTGGTACTATAGGGGAGCCACGAGTAGCCATGGCTGACGGCAGAGCTCATAACTTTCACGTTTGGGCACCAAGTTGGGCTGTGAATATCGCAATCGCTTCGTCTTTCAAAGACGTACACGCTGATATATTTTCCCGAAGCTGTTACGCAATATATGACGAGCAAACGCTTCTCTACGCAACGCACTGAGCCTGGCGGCTGCGCTATTAGCCCTGAAAATACGTCTGCAGCTCCGGGCCTGCAGCTCCGCCCTCAGGCCCGGAAGGCAGCGGTGACACTAGTCGAGCACTGGTGGTCGCCCAGGTCCCTCCCGGGCTTGCCAGCTCGCCCTCTGCATCGCGTGAGCCCAAGCGCAGTCGCCCCGGCGAACCTAGCTGGTCCGAGCGCGACTTTGACAGTCGACAGGTTATTTTCCACCTTAATTGACGTCGACAGGCCCGGCTATTTCGATCTGCCCTCCATCAAGATACTCGGGAGCTCATGTTTAATTTATGGGTCGCACGCCTCGCTCCTTGCCCTGTGCCAGCGCCTCGGCGCGACCATCATCACCTCGATCCGCCATGGAGTTGACGGCTGGTTCTCCCACCGCTGACTTGACCAGTGACCGGCTGCCCGGCTGGTCTCGCCCTCGCCTTCAGCTCGCCGCTCTCTTTTCCATCCTTAAGCGCTCTGCCGACCGGACGACCAGGCTCTGAGTCCCCTCCCCGGCCCTTGACCGAATCCACCTTCCTCCTCCACCTTCAGGACGCCATCGTGCAGCACGTGACCCCCCTCACTGCAGATGTGGCAGCCGTGGGCCGCAAGCTGGCTGCCGGCGAGCCGCCCGCCAGGCCACCGCCACCGCCACCCTCCTCGCCTCCACCTCCAGCCCCCCCACCGCCTCCCGACCGACGCCATCACCGCCCAGCTCGACCTCTGCATCGACAATTAAGCGCCTCCAGGACAACGCCATCGCCATCGAGTCACCGGCCTGCAAAACACCGCAGGCCTCACCGCCCAGGCGGTGAAGGACATTGCCGCCCGGTCAGCACCTGCTGGCCCTGCCGACAGGACGATGCTCCTCCCACGGCAGAGTCCCAGACCTGGGGGCCGGGACAAGTGCTGAAGCAACACACCACCTCCACCACCTGACCGCCGTCGCAGCACAGCTCAAGCAGCAGACGCTCGACCTCCGCGAGGATCGAGGCCGAGCTCGACATTAGTGCAGCCTTAACGTCATCGTCAAGAAGTTCGACCTGGTCGGGAAGGTAAGAACTCCGTGAAGCTTGCACAGGCGTTTCAGAGAGAAATCCTTGGCCGCATGGGCCTCATTGGTGAGATGAAGCTGGAGGCCCTCCGCGGCTCCGCCTTCCCCGCTCGCGGGGTAAGGCGGGGCTGGGCGCCTCCGCTGCTGCTCATCTTTGCATGAGAGGCCCGGCGGACAAGATTTCGTTCCTCATGCAGACGCCGCAAGCGGCTCGAGAGGACCCACTACACCTTGCATGGAGGACGACTTGACCGGCATGGCGCAGCAACAACGGCGACGGGACCTATGGCTGACCTACCTGCAGCTCCGGCAGACCGCGGCGGGGAAGCCGGTGTCCTGGAAGGGGGCAGCCATCCCCCTTGCACCCGTAGGTTTGGTAAATTTGCATTTACCAAAACCAAATTTTTGAAGATATGTGTTTTTGGTCTTACATGATGCATAATATGGTTGGGAATATTACCAAGACAGTATTTTGACAAAAAATATTTCATGGCCTCGATCCGTCAGAAATTTGACGTGAAGGTGCTAATTTCAGGGTAGTTTGTGCCAAATATGACGTGTCGAATTTTCCTAGCTACAGTTTTGTTCATGACAAGGCCCATATGTGGTCTATCTAGTACCCCAAGAAGGATTGCAAAGTTGCACATGTTTTGGATACCTGCAGGGGTCCCAACGATGACGTCAAGTAGCATAAAAAACGCGAATTTGCGCGTTAATTTAAGCCCGTTTAAGCACCCTACACCATGCAAATGAGCTAGCTCAGATTGCAGCCAAACTTGGCAGCTGCCCTCTCCATGCAGCCATTAAATAATTAGGAACATCACTCCGTTGAGAGTAAATGTAGCACATATCCCTGAGAAGGGGCATATGGCTTTTAATACATTCTAGGCGACTTCATGCAAGGGTGGGAATGTAAGCTACCCTTGCTCTAGGTGCACCAGGGCACCTGCACCCTCATGATCTATCACGCTATGCCCCAGCCAAGGGGGAGCATGTCATGGGGGGGGAAGATCATCATGGCTATACAAGAGCTAGGGCATGGCTTCTCAGCAGAGAGGGACTCCCTGCATGGGCACTGCATAATTAAATAATGCTAGGCACATGCAGCCATGCTACGTCCTGGCTATGCTTAGCTTCCTTGCCCACGCTCCTTGTTTTTATATGTTCACGCGGGTCTTATTGCACCCCGTACAGACCTTGCCGCATCGTCTATCGTGTCCGATTGCTACTGTGGCATGCCTTAGTTAGGCATGAAGGAGAAAGGGGGTCTCTGCCCTTTCTTCCTGTTGACTGCACACTTCGGTGCTCCGTGACTCCCCAACGGGAGCACGAATTTATTTAATCAATTAATTACTGCCAAAAGCACATCAGTGCAAAGTTGCACATTTTTTGGGTCTGCAGGGCACCCTGGGTGACGTCAAAAGAGGCGTGTCAGATCCGGCACAAAACAAAGCGTCTGAGCAAGCTCATGTCCAGGGTTATGGAAAACAACAGCCAGCACATTAAATTAAATTAAATTAAATTATAACATGACTCCGTTGGGAGAGCACGTAGCACATATTCCCTTGCTGGATGGATGGAGGTGGGCGAAGCCGCGAAACCGAACTAGCTAACTCTAAGGTAATCTAGAACACCCTAACTACTCTACTCAGCAAAGCGTCCCTTCCTCCTGGGGGGAGGGGGCAGCCTTGCCCACAGGGGCTGGCGTGTGAGCCTGGATAATCGTCTTCCACCTCTTCTTGTCCTGCATGCCATAGCGCAGTCAGTCCAAGCGAGAGAGAGAGAGAGAGTGAATGCGGCCGGTGTTCAAACGTAGCTCGGACCACTAGGTCGGCCAGCAACAGCTGTGTGTAGTTCATGGCAGGTTTACCCAGCTTTCTAGGAACGTCCTTGGCCAACACATTACCAACAACTTAATTTCGGCGCCTTTAGCATGCCAGCCACAAACTTCACAAAATCGTACGAAATTGAGGGCTCTACCCGAAAGGAATGGAGCGCTTTCTGCAGGGAAACTGCCCGAAAAAAAGGCGAAAGGCCGACGTACGCACCTGCCTGCATGGAAATGTTTGATGCATAAACTGGCACGCAAGCGCGAACAATAAATTAAAGACATCATCCATTGTCCAGGCGCCCAAGGAAGGTGCGCCTTCCGTTAATATCAAGTCCGTTAATACGTCGAAGGCGACATGCGCAGGCCTGCGCGCCTTGAATGCCGGAAATGTAAAAGAAATCGGGAAGCTTCGGCACAAACTCGACAAACACCATTAAGTTAGCTTCATAATCGCTCTTTAGAGCCTGCTTTGCCTCACAATCGCTGCCGTAAACCTTCATTAAATTTAATTATCCACAAGAGAAATCATATCATGGACCCCCGCGCCCATAGCCATTTGAGACATTAGCGATATTGCAAACCGTAAACTTTCCGCCATGAAATGAGGTCATGAACTAATCTTTTGCAACATTCATGCATTTTTTCTAGCTTTAAATACATGCCATATCGATTAATATTGCCCGCACGCCGCCATGGCCACCTCCTCAAGGGTTGAGCGGTCCGGGCACACACAATACACCGTACGGACGGTACCGCGAATTTTTGGCGCGGAAAATATTCGGCGCGCCGCGTCCGTGTTACGTGTGCGTTGGTGTTATCAAGCAAGCTACCTCTCCTGCAGGTCCTATCTCTATCAATTTTAGGTATCTACCTAGTTGATGCTGTCAATATGGCATGATCATAATATCCGCCAGGAGCCCAGGACTCCACTATTGTCCTGGTTGATCAGTGCATATCAATCTGATGTCAACGCATATGCTGATAACTGCATGGAATTCCCCACAACTAACAATAGCACTGGCAGGACACGTGAATATATCAAAGAGGGCTCAAGTAGAATTATAGACCTTAGCCCACGTATTAATCCAAGTGCTGCACAACACGCTGGCGGCGCCTGTCCAGTGCCTCCAGCATGGCTGTTTCACTGCCAAATTGGGCCACTACATCCGACCGTAGCCGCTCGTACTCCTCTGGTGCCCGCACACTGCTGACCACCGCAACGCAGCGGGCCACCAGCGTCTCGTCATGGAACATGAGACCGATCTCCAGCGCCGACATGGCGCTCTCTGATGTTACGTGGTCCAGCAGCGTCTGCAAGCACAGCCGCCGCAGCCGCGGCAATGTGCACAGGTCCGCCAGCAGCAGCACGTCTACTGCCAGCGGGGGCCGGATGTAGAGCGGCCGCTTGTACAGCTCCTTGAGGACCACCTCCACCACCTCGGCGTCGTAGCGCAGCAGCGGCAGCTCCACCATGGGCCCCTGCTGGGTGCCACCACCATCCGCGCTGCCCCCTCTTGCCTTGTGCGTCTCTGGCCCCTCCATGTCGTATTGCAGCAGGCCCGCAAAGTAGGGGCTGCCGGCTGCCAGAATCACGCGGTGGCACAGCTTAGAAACGCCACTGGCAACAGCCACCGACAGGTCCGGAAACGAGCCCGCGTCATCGTAGGCAGGGCACAGGTCGTCCCACAGGGTGTTCTGCGCCAGGTCGTCCCCCCCCACGAGGCACTGCGCGAGACGCGTCAGGTGCTCAGGGGCCACGTGGGATGCCAGAAGCAACACGCGGCGGCGTAGGCAATTCGCATCCACCTGGTCATGAATGGGGGGGGGCCCCTCGAGCGCGCTGGGCACGCTGCAGTCGGCCAGATGGGCCACTTGTGCACGGCTGGGGCAGCACCTGGACGAGGGGTAGCCGGGCAAGGGGTCCCCGTGCCACACAGGCGGCAGCGAGCACGACACAATCGTCGAGATCAGCAGACGCTAGCAACATCATTCCATGACACCTTAATGTAGCTTCAGCTCAATGTAGCTACCATTTCAGAGCAAACTTGACAAAAGCAACTCTGGCTATGTGACCTATGATGCTTCAAACAAGGGCGGGCGCTCCCTCCAAGACCCCTGAAATCTTTGGCCAGGTTCTGGGTGGGGGTGAACGAGAGCAGACAGAAAGTAACATGCGGCCAGCACACTAGGGGATTAACGATAGCGGCCGATGCTTGTGATGGTGGACGCAGCCTGCCGCAGCTGCAACAGCAACGACATTCATATTTTATGTGGGAGGAGCATCAGATCACCTAGCCGTACCTGCAGGGTGTGTCTGCCGGCTCCTCGGCGCGATCTGCATCCGTCACGCAGCACTCTCCAGTGTATAGAAAGCGCAGCAACGCCCGCAGCACGCCGACGTGGGGTGGGAAGGGAGCAAAGTACATCGCCGACAGCAGCACCACCGGCAGGGGCGGGGATGTGTGCGAAGGTGATGAGGGAGGGATGGCCCCGCTGGCATTTGTCACCGGTGCCACCTCCCCCATCGCTTTATCGGGTGCGCATGAGGGGTCCGTGCTGCCAGGTGGCGCACTTTCGGCCACCGATGAAGCGGGCAGGGCATCGACCCCATCCAGTAGGCGTTGGAAGAAAGAGGAGCGCTGGTACAGAATCACGCGATGTGCTGGCACGTCGGCATGCGCCTCCCACACGCGAGCGCTCCCCTCGACCGCCCCTTCTAGGGGCGTGGCAGGGTGTGCCTCCAGCCGCAGGACCACGTCGGCAAACTGCCAGCTGGCGACAAACTTGCCCAGGGGGGAGTTGTCCGGCAAGTCACCTGCGAGGGGGGACAGGTGGCGCAGGGTCACGTGTGGTCGAAGTTAGTGCATGCAGCGGGGACTGTTCGGGCGTGATGGCCCCTCACGAAGTTAGTGCATGCAGCGGGGACTGTTCGGGCGTGATGGCCCCTCACGAAGTTAGTGCATGCAGCGGGGACTGTTCGGGCGTGATGGCCCCTCACGAAGTTAGTGCATGCAGCGGGGACTGTTCGAGCATGATGGCCCCTCACGAAGTTAGTGCATGCAGCGGGGACTGTTCGGGCGTGATGGCCCCTCACGAAGTTAGTGCATGCAGCGGGGACTGTTCGGGCGTGATGGCCCCTCACGAAGTTAGTGCATGCCACGGGGACTGTTCGGGCGTGATGGCCCCTCACGAAGTTAGTGCATGCAGCGGGGACTGTTCGGGCGTGATGGCCCCTCACGAAGTTAGTGCATGCAGCGGGGACTGTTCGGGCGTGATGGCCCCTCACGAAGTTAGTGCATGCAGCGGGGACTGTTCGGGCGTGATGGCCCCTCACGAAGTTAGTGCATGCAGCGGGGACTGTTCGGGCGTGATGGCCCCTCACGAAGTTAGTGCATGCAGCGGGGACTGTTCGGGCGTGATGGCCCCTCACGAAGTTAGTGCATGCAGCGGGGACTGTTCGGGCGTGATGGCCCCTCACGAAGTTAGTGCATGCAGCGGGGACTGTTCGGGCGTGATGGCCCCTCACGAAGTTAGTGCATGCAGCGGGGACTGTTCGGGCGTGATGGCCCCTCACGAAGTTAGTGCATGCAGCGGGGACTGTTCGGGCGTGATGGCCACGGGGACTGTTCGGGCGTGATGGCCACGGGGACTGTTCGGGCGTGATGGCCCCTCACGAAGTTAGTGCATGCAGCGGGGACTGTTCGGGCGTGATGGCCCCTCATGCAGAAAGCCAAGCCAACACAGTTGGCAATCAGAGGCAATATTGCCAAGCATGTACTGCCAGCAACTGGAAGCCCTAGTTCACACCAGGTGCCGCTTGTCATGGTGGAAGGTCACTATGGATGGCCATGTCCCGTGTGGTGCTGGCCGGTGCCGCGAAATGTGGTGAGGGAGTTGATATATGAGGCGCACTTGACATTCGTGAGGGTGCGAAAGTCCAACGTGAGCACTGCCCACAAGCAGCCATGTGTTGTGGCACCAGAGCAACTTGACCGGCATTGCCCGGCTGCCTGGCCGTACCTGCGGGGGCCAGCTCCACACCCATCACGCGGGTCGTGCGCCGGCTCTCATCCGACACCCCCGTCGATGCAGCCCCCGCATGGCCCCCACGTAGTTCCTGTTCGAGGGTGTCCACGGCTGCCAGGGTGACCAGCTGGGGGCTCTCGCGGTCGCCCCACTCCTTGCGCAGGGACACCATGGACGCGCTGCCTGCATGGCGGTGGCCAGAACAAGGAAAAATAAATAATTGTTTAAGTTATTAAAATTATTATTAACTATCACATGATGAACTTGTGTCAAGTATTCTCGCAGGTTGGTGGCAACAAGGAAAGGCAGTGACTGGATGCCAGTGGAAAGCAAGCAAGCGCAAGAGGATTGTGCGCGCGTTATGGTGCAGACAGGGGCGGAGGGGAGCGGGCGAGGGACCAGCCTAGCAGGCATCGGTATCACAACAGGGCCGCGTGCCGCACTCTTTCCCTGCATAGCTAAGGACATCCCTGTCTGTAGTGAATGAGACAAGGCCATGCTGGCTGGCTCTCAGGGTAGAGGCAGCACAGCATGCCATCATACGTCTCACGGATATCATTGATGGCGGGCTGACATCCCACCAAGTAAAGCCAACGGATAAAAAACTGTTTCTCCCCCACATCAGATGGACATGTTGCTAACAAGGTTGGCCTCCGCCAGCATTCCTCGCATCTTTCTTCCCATCACAGAGGAGAATTGTGTTTCGAGTGTTTCAAGAGTGTCAAGTGTTTTAACTACCGATGAGAACTTTTCTGGCAGACACATTTGACCATGTAGCTGACATTCCTCCACCCCGTCGCAAACAGAACAGAGGAATATCAAACACGAGGTAGAGGACATGCCTTCCGTGGACAGGTGCTATCGGCGAGCGTCAACGCGTGCATCTTCATGACTTGTTTGCTTATATTCAAGGTAGGCGTGATTTGTTTGCTTATATTCAAGGGAGTCGTGATTTGTTTGCTTATATCCAATGGAGTCGTTGCCCTACTGGCATGGCTTGAATGGCGGCGGGATCACATGCTCTGGTCATCCCCCCCCCAAAGGCAAGCGGTGACTCCGTGGCCTGAGGCAGTCACAAGGTGGCATGTGCAAGTGTGGGGAAGGGACATGTGTGTGGGCCAACCCCCTGGTGTACGTACCTGACAGTGCCAATGCGCCGTGCAGCACCTGCGTGGAGCTGGAGGCCACCTGGCGCACCCACTGCCCGCTGTCCACGTCGAGCACGCGCACGCCCTCAAAGCGGGCGATGGCAGGCAGCCCACGGTGTGCGGGGCAGTCGTCCACGTAGACGCCCCCCACGACGCACAGCCAGCGGTCATGCAGCACGGCGGCTGCGTGAAGCGCCGCACCGACGCCGGCACCGGGCGTGCCCACTTGCGCCAGCACACGCGCATCGCCCTGCGGAGTGAGCACACAGCAGGGAGCAACAACACCGCCATCAGCTGCCTTTTGGTCACGTGTGGGCACCCAGCGTGCATGCTGTGGGTGGAAGCGCGCACGAGTCGCAGGCACAGCCGCGGGTAGGGGCAAGCGGCGGTTGGTCCAGTTACAGAGCACAGACATGATGGGAGGTGCAAGCATTAAGCACACGCATGCAATACATTACCCCCCTAGTCTCAGTGTCCTCACCGTCCACACACCATGACCCACTGCCGTCGCACGAACACCGACCCACTCAGTGTTCTCACCCACCGTGTACGTGTCCAGCTCGATGCAGTCCAGGTGCCATCGCAACGCGGCCAGCCCCGCGCGCGCGACCGCGTCCCACGCGCTTGGCTGCCACAGCATGCCAGAGGCCGCGGGGAACCGGCAAATGTCACGCGCCGCGCTGCTGGCCGCCGGCACGTGCACGTCGCCCGCGTCCGTGTGCGACAGGCAGAGCAGCGCCGCAGGGGGGGCGGCAACCCCCCCCAGCAGCAGCAGCCGCCGCCCGTCGTCCCTCATGCCCGCACTGTGTGCGCTGCGGGCCAAGGCCAGCGGGGCGCATGTCGTGAGGGAGCAAGGGCGTCGCTCCCACCGCCACATGGCGCCAGCGCAGGAATGCGGCCCGTTACTCCCCTCTCGGGTGTGCAGGATGAAGGCGTGGTCGTCCAGGCAGCCAGGGCCGATGATCCACACCTCCCCTCGCTCATTGAGGGTGGCGGTGCCTGTCAGGGCATAGCCAGGGGGGGCGTCTCCCTGAGGGGAAATCTCCACCCAGCGCTTCTCCAGCGTTAGGAAGAGCCACACCTGGGCCAGGCACAGGACAGGACAGGACAGGACAGGACAGGACAGGACAGGACAGGACAGGACAGGACAGGACAGGACAGGACAGGACAGGACAGGACAGGACAGGACAGGACAGGACAGGACAGGACAGGACAGGACAGGACAGGACAGGACAGGACAGGACAGGACAGGACAGGACAGGACAGGACAGGACAGGACAGGACAGGACAGGACAGGACAGGACAGGACAGGACAGGACAGGACAGGACAGGACAGGACAGGACAGGACAGGACAGGACAGGACAGGACAGGACAGGACAGGACAGGACAGGACAGGACAGGGCAGGGCAGGACAGGACAGGACAGGACAGGACAGGACAGGACAGGACAGGACAGGACAGGACAGGACAGGACAGGACAGGACAGGACAGGACAGGACAGGACAGGACAGGACAGGACAGGACAGGACAGGGCAGGACAGGACAGGACAGGGCAGGGCAGGACAGGACAGGACAGGACAGGACAGGACAGGACAGGACAGGGCAGGGAAGGGCAGGACAGGACAGGGCAGGGCAGCACAAGGCCCACCGCAGGCGTTACGTGAGTGGGGGACTTGTCATCCAGACGGCTGGCATCTGCTGGCATTTGCTGGCATTTGCTGGCATCTGCTGGCATCTGCTGGCATCTGCTGGCATGTGCTGGCATCTGCTGGCATGTGCTGGAATGTGCTGGCATGTGCCGGCATGTGCTGGTATGTGCCGGCATGTGCTGGCAGCCAGTGCCACCACACATTCCAAACGCAAGGGACATGAGCCAAGGGATACGCACCTCTGCCTTGGCCACAAGGCGGCCTGGGAAGAACTCCCAGTCCTCAGGCAACTCGTCGCCCGTCTCCCCCCACTTCTGCATCTCAGCCGGCCCCAGCTCCTGGCCCCCCCCGCTGCACCCCAGCAACAGCAAGTCGTCACCGTCCAGCCGGACAAAGTTGGCCCAGAAGACCGGGGGTGGCTGCGGGGCTGTGCCCACCGGTGCTGGCGGCGTTGGCTCGGGCTTGCCACCGGGCGGGTCCCTGGAGCGGGCAGATGCAGCGCGCGAGGACACGGAGCCGCCCGAGAAGAGGGAGGAGATCCCTGCCAGCATATCGCGGCCCTGGGGTTGGAGTGTAAGTGGGGGTGTGGGGGTGGGGGAGTGGTGGCAGGCAGGGGGCCCAGGTTGGGTTGAACGTCGGACATTAAACAGTCATCTGGTTGATCTAGAATCACTTGACTACCACTAGAGCGATAGTTAAGCACTGGTAGCATATGCCGCCACACGCCCAGCAATCGTGGCACAAACCACCCATTTTCCATGGTTGCTGCCATCCCATCGCCAAGCACCAACCTCGCAAACGTACACGGAGGCAAGAAGCAGTGCGCACACCGGAGGTCGATATGGGAAGGCACCATGTACGCGCACTTGGGCAAGTTCACGGACTGCGTTTTCTTCATGAGGAAGATTTTCACCATGGCTGGCACATGCCAGTTTCTACCAACTCGGCTGGTGGTAAGCAGAGGTACAATAAAGCGGAGCATCAAACTAGAAACTGCTTGCATGCGTGTCATCGCATGGTTCAATCGACGTGCTGGTCTAAAAAGATCCAAAGACAAGTATCAGTGCCCCAGGTGCGCAGGCCATGCCATGCAGGGAGAAAAGGGGGAAAATCATTAGAGAGAGGGTGAAACAAAAACAAAAGAAAATTAACATTAAAAAGATGAAAGCATCAATATAAGGTGGACCACTTTTGATAGGATCAAACAAACAAGAACAAAAGAAAACATTAAAAATATGAAAGCATGAATATAAGGTAGACCACTTTTGATAGGATCAAACAATAGCTTTATCAAGAGGCATACGTGGCCTGCGGGTGATCCCCCCGGCCACTAGCCAGCGACACGCGCTCTATGACGGGAGCCTACCTTCTCCTTGGCAGCGGCCGGTGCCCCGGTTGCTTCCGTTGGGCGGGCCGCCGCCACCTCTGCTTCCACCACCGCCACTTGCTCTGCCTTCATTGCCGGCGCGACCCGCTCCCACTTGATGTCCAGCGACTTCACGCCCCAGAACTCCAAAACGCCTTCTGGCACGCGCCACAGGCCCTCCTGGCTGGGGCTCAAATCCAGCCGCCGCCCCGCCCCCACCATCTGGTGGAGCAGCTGCGCCCCCACACTCAGCCGGTCGTTGGCCACCTCGTACGGCGGGTGGATGAGCGGGCAGCCACCGAAGCACCACAAGTGTCCACCGGCACGCGCCACCGCCATGCCGAGCGCTGCCCCAGGCATGTCCTGCACCGGGGGCGTGCCAGGTGCCCACAGGGAGGCAAGGGCACACGCAGCAGGTGCAGCAGGCAGGCATCGGGGCGGCTAAATGGGAATGGGGAGGTGCCGCCAATGGCAGGACTTCCGCTGCGAAGTTCAAAGCTTCGGTGAGATGGATTCGTGCTCGTGATCCGCCAGTGGCCATTTCCTTGCAGAATGGCAAAAGCCATCAGATATTGCACGACAGCACACATCAGCACGCGTACGAGTGCACGACAGCACAGGTCAAAGCACCGACTAATGCATCCTACGGCCCCAGCATGGCGGGCAAAGGGCTCAGGTGACATCACACAACAGCATCGCAAAGTCCAGACAGTACATTGGCTGATGCCTTGACCATCGGACCGACCAAGAATGTGTCAGGCCATGACCGTTTGCGAAACCCAATCCGCTTCCCCCCTCCGTCGATAGTTTTGTGACGCTGGTGCAAAGCTGCCCAAGTGCCCAAACTACGGAAGCATCGCTTCTCCCGGTGGCTGGCAAAAAAGCCCAGATGGGCACTACAGCACGACGGCAGCCGCCCCGCAACAGCAGGAGCTCTCAGCACCAACCGCCCATGACCCGATGTGGCGGCCCCCTGTGGCGCTCGGCTAGACTGGTGACATGCGGGGGACACGGCGCTCGCGACACGATGCGGGGCTGTGTGGCTTGCTGTCCCACGCACAAACACAAAAACCTGCGACCCATGCGCGCGCCATGAGGAGGGCGGTGCGCCCTGCCAGGGTCTTACCTGTCGCTCCTCTGTGGGTCCCGCGATCTTCCAGCGCCACCTCCTCAGCGGCGCACGCCACAGGCTGGCCGCCCTCATCGGTAGCGTCTTGGCCCCCCCCTGCCGCGGCCAGGTGCCCCCCCGCGGGTTGCTGCCACCTCCCAAGGACCACACGCCGCCATCTGCATGCGGGGCAGCACGGGGGGCAGGCGTCATAAAGGGATGGCAGCGGGACGCCGCACGCGCCGAATGGGATCCCAACCTGTTTATAGGGTGCTAACAGGGCAGACAGGGGCCCCGCATACACTCACGTAGGGTGCTAACAGGGCAGACAGGGGCCCCGCATACACTCACGTAGGGTGCTAACAGGGCAGACAGGGGCCCCGCATACACTCACGTAGGGTGCTAACAGGGCAGACAGGGGCCCCGCATACACTCACGTAGGGTGCTAACAGGGCAGACAGGGGCCCCGCATACACTCACGTAGGGTGCTAACAGGGCAGACAGGGGCCCCGCATCCCCTAGGTATCGTTTTAGACCCAAGCACAGCGCTGCTGAGGGTGTGGATGTGCATGTGTACTGCGGCACGCAGCCATGGGGTGCAGGCCTGCTGGGCGATGGCCATGGCACGGGCCCTTGCATGCGCCCCCATGGCACAGGCCAGCGGTGCCCACCTTGCGTGGGCACCCCAGGAACAGCACTTGCCATGGGAGCCGTCGCCACAGCGGTCGGGCGTCCATGCACCGCCGCCTCCTCAAAAGCGCGTGACAACGGCCTCGACAACGGCAGTGCGGGCAAGTTCTGGGGTAAGCCATGACGCATGGGATGTGCCCACAGGGTAGCCACTTGGCGTAGGAGCCACTTGCCTAGGAGCCACCTTACCATAATACCCCTATGACACGGATCCCAAGTGTAAATCATTGTAATCGCACAAACAAGCAGGAGATCCTACGGGGGGCACTGCTGACCACACTCCTGTCTTCCGGCACCCACAAATGCAACCCCGCCCCTTGCTTCCGCCACCATGTTTGAGGCAGCCCTCGCCAGTCGACGACACTATCTGGGGACCACCCTGTCGCGTCCCCCCAGTGGGTATCCAGGTGCAGAAAGAGATATGAAGCGTAAGGCGCACGGGCCATGGCGCAGCAACAGCTTCTGCCTGTACGTCACAGGTGATGACATCACATCACATGAGCGGTTGCTCCTACCTCGGGGTGACGGCAGCAGCTCCTCCTCCCCCTTGGTACCACCGGCCACGACCACGTCCTCCGCCCCCTTGGTCACCTCCCTGCCAGGGGGGCTGCCGCTGCCCTCCTGTGCGCCGTCCTTTCCAAGTACAAGCGCCACCACGGCGGCCATGTGTCCGCGTGCCACGGCCAGCTGAAGCGGCGTCCGGCTGTGGGCGCCCCCTGCAGGGTCCTGGATGGAGGCGTCCACCTGCGCCCCTGCGCGCGCCAGCAGCGAGATGATCTTGGCCGCACCGATGCTGGCAGCCGTCGACAGCGGCTTCATCCCATTTGTTGGCGAGATCACATGCACCCCAGCCCCCACCGCACCCCCATGCGCCAGCAGCACCCGCACACACTCATCTGCTGACGCCAGCACAGCGTGGTGCAGCGGCGTGTCAGGGTTGTAGCTGACAGGTGGCGCGTCCGAGGGCTCCTGGGGTGACGGGGGCGGACGCAAGTCGTGCTTGCGGGCCCCTAGTGTCCCTGGGTACTCGCTCAGGAGCAGGTCCAGGATGGAGGCCTGCGGGCAAGGAACCCACCACCACCAGCACCCACGTATCAGATAGGCAGCCATTCATTAGAGGTGGCTGTTTTACTACATGAGAGCTTTCAGGACAGCGTTTGTGACTTGAGCGAGGCAAGCACATGCTGCATGACGCAAGCACTTCGGCTATACCCTACTGCTCCAGGAGTATGTAGTGTACAGTGCATATGTTATGCCGCCAGAGCCACAATTTGAGACGACGGCGGGCATCACGGCGCAGTGAGGGAAGGGTGGGTGTCATGGACAAGCTGTTGGCCTTCACCACCGCGCACATCACATCCCGTGGCTGCCCAGAGGGATGGCACCGCAAGGGTGCTCCCAAGTACGAGCCGCCCGCTGTGCAAGCTGCCAGGCACCCTGGCCGCTTCCCGTGGTCTCAGAGCCTGGGGAGCACGGCTGGGAGGCACGCTGCCCGCATCTGCACCCTCGCTTCATCCCTTTTACCCTTGTCCTGCTTCTGCACGGCTTCCTTGGACTTTGCACGCCATGAGCGTTCCTCCAAAGCTCATGCTTACAGGCTCCAACACCATACGAGCGCACTTACCATAAACGACTAAACCCCCCGCTGGTGCAATGCTACTACATTGCTGTTAGCGAATACCAAGATGCCTGACGATACCTCACAGCTTCGTTCTTACATATTTGATCCTACTACGGTACGTAACCAGGACATCACACTGTCATGCTCGCGTTCTAGGGCATGCGCCCCCCTCCACTGCACCCATACTGGTTGTCTCCTTGATACCACCCAGCCCATGGTGTGCAAGCGGCCGCCCCCGCACGCACCCTGCCCTGCAAGCAGGCCAGCGTGAGCAGCGAGATGTTGCCACGCAGGGGAGCGGGCGCGCGGCGCCTCACGATCTCCTCCGGGGC
The DNA here is from genome assembly GCA_009746045.1 of Mesostigma viride. Taxonomy (NCBI): domain Eukaryota; kingdom Viridiplantae; phylum Streptophyta; class Mesostigmatophyceae; order Mesostigmatales; family Mesostigmataceae; genus Mesostigma; species Mesostigma viride. The sequence continues at coordinate 3,703,749 of RPFO01000156.1, forward strand.
TGGTGACATGAGGGCGGGCGCATTGACCCCGGACTTGAGCAGGAGGGAAACACAGCGAGTGGCACCCTGCAGGGGGGGGGGGGTTGATATGGGGGCCGACAGCAACAGCGGAAACATTTTGTACCTTTGATGCGTATTTTCCCCAATCTGAAAGAACCAAGCCACGCACGCAAACATGCGCAAGTGGCAGACACGCTCGTCCCCCTCCACGCAAGGGTTGAGCTGGCAGGGGAGGTTATGCCCGTGCGCCAAGGACAACAGACAACCAAGTTGAAGGAATGGTTAAGACTTCGTTTCCCTCACAGGTGGCAAGACACGAGCACTGGTGGTTCTTCCTGGCAGCACGTGTGCAGTGAGAGCGGGCACGGAGCGGATGCCAGCTGTTGGGGGGCTCCAACGTCGTGCGGCCGTTGCCGGGGCAAGGGTAGGGATGGGGACCAGTTCGCCACGTGCGCAGTACGACCACGCCACGTTAGGGCAGACCTGGCGTGGCCCACCTGTACCACCACAGGGGCCGCAGCAGCGCTCACCACCCCATCAAGTAGCAGCCAAGGATGCTTTGTATATGCCGCCACAGGATGGTGCACACGCAGGCATCAAACTGACAGGACCCGCATCATTCGGCAGCCCCCCATCTCGTATCGCTAGACCGACCGACCAGCGAGCGCGCACGCATCGCTAGACCGACCAGGGAGGGGTCACGCCCCCCATCTCGTATCGCTAGACCGACCAGCCAGCGAGGGGTCACGCCCCCCATCTCGCATCGCTAGACCGACCAGCCAGCGTCCGTATACCGCACTACGTCACGCACCCGATTCACGGCACACCACAGCAGCGGCCGGTTGCGGTCGTCCAGCCAATGGTTGGGCGCCAGCACGTGCGCCTGCAGCAGGTAACGCAGGCTCTCCACCGTGTCAGACGTCAGCAGGGCGTTGACGAACTCGCTGCCAGGAACACCCAGGGAGGCACCGCCCTCCTCCACCAGGAAGCGAGCCGTGGCCACATGGCCCGCCACAAGCGCTGCCTGCGCCGCTGTGCGCCCCTTGACCTGCGTGCGGAGGAAAGGGGGTGGAGTGCAGAGGGTGTGTAGCGTGCAGGGGAGAGGGGGGGGGGCGGAGCGCAGCGCAGAGCGGAGGGGCGGGGCACGCGAGGTGTACAAAGTGAGCATGGGCAACCTTGCAGGCCACGCAGTCATGGTGGGGCAACCCCTCCATCCAGCACGAGCCGACACGCCTCCCACACCAACCGCCCCCCCCCACACACCCGGAGCACGCTTGTCTGGGCAACCGAGGCCCCACGCGTCCCTGGAACTCATGGGCAGTTGGGCCACCCTTGCACGGCCTCGTCAAAAGTCTCGGCTCATGCAGCAGCCGGCGCACATCGCAGGGCAAGCAGCGCACATGCCTATGAGCGCTACGAATCGACAAGGCAGCGCGTCGCAAGATCCGCATGACGGCAGCATGCCAGACGCCCTCGCACGCAAGCACCGCCACAACGTCGTCTTGGCACGCAAGCACCACAAGAAAGTCGCCCTACCTGGCAGTCACCATGGGTGCCAGGTGACTTTGTGCTGTGCGGGGGAAGTTATCCAAGAGAGGGAGGTCAAGAGCTCTCCTCGTACGATGGCATCATTATAAGAAACGTGGTGACATGTTGTGACGGCCGGTTTAATACCTGTCCTTCCTCGCTGCTGACTGCCCCCGAGTCACTTACTGCCCACACATCCCCACTCACCCAACCCCGTGTCCATGCACTTACTCAAATGCCCTCGCACGTACCGCGATGTTGGCGTCCGCCCCCACGCGCAGCAGCAGGCGGCACAGGTCAATGCGTGGCCGCTCACCCTCATCCACCGGCGCCAGGGGATCACCCAGGGGCCCCTGGTGCTCGCCGGCTCCCTGTTCGCCCGCGCCAGGGCTGGGGCCCCCTGCGTGGCTGGCCCATGCGGCCGCAACCCCCCGCGAGCATCCCGCAGCCACCAGCAGCGCTGACTTGCTGCCGGAGAAGGGGCAGGGCGTCCCATCGCTAGCGCCAGCACAGCATGGTGACCGGTGCTGCCGTGCGCTGCCACCTGTCTCGCCATCAGCCAGCGACGTGGATGCCGCGTAGTAGAGCGCGGTGCTGTTCTTGCGCAGCTTGGAGGAGGACTTGTCGTGGGGCAGGGACGACCATGAGCCGGCGCGCGGCAGGCCGGGCAGCCGGATGTCCTGTGGGAATGTGTGGGCAGGATCGCTGCTGTCACCCGCCACCTGGGGCACTCGGATGGAGAACGTATCTGCCAGCACATACCAGCGCTGGATGATCGCCACGGCTTTGCTCTCAAACGGGTTTAGCTCATGGGGCCCGGCGAGAGGGAGCAGCGCGGGAGCTGCGCTTGTTGTGGCGACAAGGATGGCACGTGTGTGGAGGAGCGCACAAAGGTAGAGGGGATGATGGCGGTGAACCATGCCGACGGATTGCCAGGGGAACATGCATGCGTCCTCGAGTGCTACCTGGGAAATGATTGGCACAATAGGGGTAGGTCCCACTGTACTGGAAATGGAAACGCTCTGGACACGTTGGCTGGTGAAGTTGCTGAAGTGGGCAATCCACTCAAGTACCTCCATTACAGCATGCCATTTTATGCGATTACCCCCATGGGCCTCGGGCACGGCCTTCTGCGTGAAGCCTCCCCCTGGGGACCTGTCGTACGCGTCAAGGCCTGTTGGAATTTCCCTAGGTGTTGAAACAGGCTTCTAATCATTTGCCCCAAACAGGTCCAGCATGACCTGTCACTGGCCACCAAAAACTGCCTCGATAATTCACCACGCCTGATAAAAGACATGGCGGACAAGCATCTCTGACAAGGAGTGCCTCACAAAGGCATTGCCAGACAAGCACTCCAGCAAGGAGATAAAAGCTGTCGGGGCAAAGTGTAAGCATATCCGACCGCTCATTACAAGAACAGCATGCGGGTGAAAGCTACCGCACATCACGAGATTGCTGCCCAGCAGTTAAGCACGTGGCAAGTGCACTCCAACATTGTTTGGGCACCGCCAGCCTTGCTCCCCGCCCATGCCACACTACCTGCTCTCCACCCGCCCCTTTTATTACATGATAAAATAGCTCATCAAGATACTGCTTTCTATCGCTCAAAAACCGAAGCATACTTGCACCGGCCACAGCCGTGCCCTCTCCCCCAAATTCACACACTCAAGCCCTCAGGGCCCCCACCCCCCCAACTTACGTATGGGCCGCCGCCGATCGTCCCCCAGCAGCAGGCGCACCAGGGCAAAGTCGGCGCGCTCACATGCAATGTCCAGCGGCGTCTGCTGCGGCTGCGTACCGCCCTCGACCCCGCTACTGGCGGCCGTAGCACCCAGAAATAGCAGCAGCTCTGCCACGCGCGTGTGCCCCGCCGCCACCGCTGGTAGGGGCCAAATCAGACAACAAAAGTGAATGGCAGCACGCACACGTGTCAGCAGCAGCAGCAGCAGCAGCGATCGCCGCGACCAACGCACAGCCATGCCACCCAGCGGATGAGGAACGGCCCTTACCAGAGGCTGTGCAAGTTCGCCAAACTAAGGAAGAATCAGAAAGGGGCGGACGGACACCCCTGAAGCTCGTTAGGTCGCTCACCTCAGCTAACCCAAGGCACACAGTTGCGACATGCTATCAACACTCAAACAGGGCCCCACGGTTGCAATGTTAACGACGCAATGGTCCACCTCCCAAGGCTGCATTTGGCCAAAAAGTTGAGGTCCATCCCCCAGAGCTTCTTGATGACCAGTTTGCCAACGACAATAGCAAGCAATGTTGGGTAAGCAAGCAATGCTGTGAGCCTCCATGGTGGAGGACCGCTGGCTGCATGCTACAGTCCCCCTCACCATGACAAACAAGAGGCCTGTTTATCCTAGGCTCACGCCCCAACAGGTGCATCCAACACCCATCCCTGGGCCACCCACCCAGGTGCAGCGGCCCTTGGTTGCCAAACTTGGCACTGCGCAGGTTGGCCACCGTCTTGAGCATCGACACATGGCTGGCCGTCAGCTTGTGGTGGACCGACGCCAGCTCGCGCTCTGGCTTGCCACCCAGCAGTAGCCACAGGAGCACCTTAGGGTCCCCCGCCAGCGCAGCCAGGTGCACCGCGCCAACGCCCGGGCCCGTCTCCTTGTCCGCCCCCTCGCGCATCAACTTGGAGAAGGCCATGTCCTGCCCGGCCGGCACCGCGCCCACCTCCATCAACGCCACCACGTCCTTGCGGCCAAATGCTACCGCCAGCATCAGCGGCGTCCATTCCTTGTAGGGGTGGGACGCCAGCAGGTCCACCTCGCCATGTGGCAGCGCGGGATGTGCCTGCCCACCGCTGCCCGTGGCCCAGGCACCGATCCCCTCCACGGGCGCAAGGGGGTGATGTGGTAGCGGCTCCGGCGCGGGTCCATCTCTACGTGCATCGAGGGGGGGCGACAGTGGCGCATGCCCCTGCCACCGCCGTCGCTCCTCAGACAGCAGGGCCAGCACAAGGAGGGCGTCGGCGTTGCCTGCCACCACCCCGAACTGTGACAGGTGGCAGCAGCACAGCACATAATCGGGAAGGGCATGGCAGAGGAGTATGCATCGTGCACCCCACGCCCAGCCAGCACCCACAGCCATGTTAGCACGCATGCCCCAATGTGTGCGCATACGCACATGCGTACAAACGTACAGGCAGGAGCCCACACGAGGGCACAACCGCACGCTTACCTGCACGCAAGCTCCCAAGCCCCCAAGCGCAAGGCAGACGCACGAAAGACAAACACAGGCACGCAAGCACACACTCATCCATCCCCCCTTGCCTTCCATGGAATCACCAGACACTCCCCTAGACACGCACGCTGGTGCCGACCGCTAGATACATACACACTGGTGCCGAACCACGGCCGTGCGGTACACTTCCAGCTTGAGGTTTAAGATTCCCAGGTTTAAGATCTTGAGACCCTGGATTTTGGAAATCGGGGATTAAGATCGCAGGGCTGGTTTTGGGCGAAAAGATCTTAAAGTAGGCACCAAAGTCTGCCAAGTAGCGGTCAGTGGTTCGCGAGTGGGGTTGTATTACTTGTATATGCCTATGTATGTTTAAGATTGTCAGCCCTGGATTCGATTTCAGTTTTAAGATCGCAGCCCTGGATCGGTCCGACCCCAATCTTAAACCTGAAGCTGGTGGTGTATGGCCTCCTGTTCCCCAGGGGGAAGGGAGGGGCGTGGGGGTGGCAGGCACAGCGTAAGGTGCCGAGGGGGAAAGAGAGAGGGTGAAAGACCATGGTGCACTTTACAGGCTTTGCATGGCCAAAGTTTTCGTCGTAACTAGTGCAAGCTGTCATCGACGCCACTGTGGTATCTTCTACAGGCACCTTGCCCAGCAGCGTGCACGGTGAGCACCTGGACGGCTGCATGACCAGCACGAGGAGGGGCGCCATGGCCAGCGCCACAACGGCACCATGCCGGCGACGAGGTGCTATTGACTAAAACCATTCGATTTGCAGCCCCCGGTGTGCACACAGGCTCTGCCCATATTCATCGCAGGGGGGGAAGCCACAGGCAGAAGCTCAGGGCCTTGCGACAGTGAAATGTGTGCTGCCCTTCACCCGGGCACCGCACCTGCGTGGTGGCCTCATCACCTGTCTAGCTCCAAGCGATCGTCCGCAAGGCTTACGAATCCGGGCGCGAGCAGAAACAAGGACCACGTTGTGCCCGACAGCCCATCTCTGGCAAGCAAAAGAGAGGGCTCCTTTTCCCCGCGCTGCCCCGCGTTACCCACATGGACTAGGCTGGGGGTGGCTGCCGGCTCCGCCCCGCTGAGTTGGCCGCTGTTGCCACTGCTCCTGTCGTCACCAGCCAACCGGCATGGGGGCCCCGCCCCACCAGCGCGCGCCAGCACAACTATGGCCTCCAGGTGGCTGTCCTCCCAGGTGACGCACACCAGGGGCCTGTGGTGGCCCACCAGGCAGCCCACGGCAAGGCACAGGGGGGTGACACCCGCTGGGTCTGCCACCGCCTGCAACACCAGGCACGGCATTTCCACACATGGCATGGCAACACAAGCAGTGAACCACAGAGTTGGTGCAGCAGCATTAACATCTGTCCTCAGTCATTTGCTAGAGGAACACAGTAGCGTGTAGTTAGATAGGAACACAGTAGAGTGTAGTTAGATAGGAACACAGTAGAGTGTAGTTAGATAGGAACACAGTAGCGTGTAGTTAGATAGTAACACAGTAGAGTGTAGTTCGATACGGAACCGCCCACTACTATGCCAAAGTGAAATAGCCACGACGCCCAGGTACAGTATGACGATGCCACGAATGGACGGCTCGCACTTCAGTGAGGATTCCCTGACTGCAAACTTGCCATCTGCGCTCAGAGGGCCATGCAGAAAGTGCATGTATCCTCCATGACGCTGCATGCCAAGCAAACAAGGCAGGGTTATACCACCATGACGCTGCGTGCCAAGCAAACCATGCCAAGCAAAGAAGGCAGGGTTATACCACCATGACGCTGCGTGCCAAGCAAACAAGGCAGGGTTATACCACCATGACGCTGCGTGCCAAGCAAACAAGGCAGGGTTATACCACCATGACGCTGCGTGCCAAGCAAACAAGGCAGGGTTATACCACCATGACGCTGCATGCCAAGCAAACAAGGCAGGGTTATACCACCATGACGCTGCGTGCCAAGCAAACAAGGCAGGGTTATACCACCGTGACGCTGCATGCCAAGCAAACAAGGCAGGGTTATACCACCATGACGCTGCATGCCAAGCAAACAAGGCAGGGTTATACCACCATGACGCTGCGTGCCAAGCAAACAAGGCAGGGTTATACCACCGTGACGCTGCATGCCAAGCAAACAAGGCAGGGTTATACCACCATGACGCTGCATGCCAAGCAAACAAGGCAGGGTTATACCACCATGACGCTGCGTGCCAAGCAAACAAGGCAGGGTTATACCACCATGACGCTGCATGCCAAGCAAACAAGGCAGGGTTATACCACCATGACGCTGCGTGCCAAGCAAACAAGGCAGGGTTATACCACCGTGACGCTGCGTGCCAAGCAAACAAGGCAGGGTTATACCACCATGACGCTGCGTGCCAAGCAAACAAGGCAGGGTTATACCACCGTGACGCTGCGTGCCAAGCAAACAAGGCAGGGTTATACCACCATGACGCTGCATGCCAAGCAAACAAGGCAGGGTTATACCAGCACCCAAGCACCGCGGCACACCGCCGAAATGGCCCGCTTTAGTTTGCTACTGCCTGCAACAACACCTGACATATCCCCCAGGGACACCGCAGCTCTGTTTCACGAGGGGCAGATGAGGATGCCATGGCGGCAGGTGCGCCGCACCATCCATGTAGCCATTGGCGCGGTGACGATGATGTCAGCCTTCCGATGAATATTGGAGAAGAAAGGCAAGCATCAGGGTATGCCATCAAGAATCTTCGAGCCTTAACAAAGGAGGGAAACCGCAGCAGACAAAAGTGCAAACAACGCTGTCGGCTCACTCCCATGCTCTCTGTGGGTATACGGATGTAAGGGTGACAAATGCAAGTGGCTGTGGAGGCCGCTGTACCCACCGACCGAGCCCCCAGCGCCAGCAGCAGCCGCACACAGGGCGCGTGGCCGGCCTCTGCGGCGGCGTGCAGCGGGGTGTACGGCAATGAGAATGCGTACGAGCGGCCAGCCTCCGCCACATCCGCCTCGTTGACCAGCGCAACCACGGATGCCGGAATAACAGGCAACGCAGCACTGCCATTCGCCCCCCGGCCATCATCCTCCCCCTTGCTCGCATGCTTGCCCTCCCCGCATGACCGTAACATGGCCGCCAGCATCAGCTCGAGCATCTCCATCTGGCGGTAGCGACACGCCAGCTGGAGCGCCGAGCAGCCGTCCTCGTCGCGGCTCGCAGGGTCCGCCCCTGCTTCCAGCAGGGCCGCCACCACCCCCTGGCGCCCCCCTGAGAAACCCTGCGTGGCGGCGGCCAGCGCCGTGTTGCCCATGTTGTCGCGCCGGTCAGGGTCCGCGCCACACGCCAGCAGGAACCGCACCGTGGCCTCCTGCCCTTTGAGGGCCGCCTGGTTCCACAGCAAGCCACCCCACATGCACAGGCATGTCCATGGGACGTCAGGTTGCGGATGGCAGGTAACCCGGGCGTTGCTTCACCCAGGTGCCCGATGGCCGTGGCAAGCAGCAGCGGCCAAGCGGGGCGTCATGCACACATGGCAAGGCAACCCTGTTTTGCACGTGATGTGCGCCGTGATGCCTCGTGCTGGGACACCCTGGCTGCTATCACACAGCAAAGGGCCCTCACACATGCAGGCTTGACTAGACATGAGCGCGCGGTCGAGGCGTCGCGCCAGCCATCGACATACTGTGCCGGAGCGTGTTCAGTGGGGAAGAGTGGTAAAATGCCACAAGAGAGGAAGGTGATATGCTGGCCTCTGTCACACGGCAGCTCCTTGAGGCAGCCGTAGCATAAGGTTCCCTCAGCAGCTCTTACAGCTGGGTCCCGCGGAGAGACACTGGGGGAGAGTGAAAGCGCGGTCGGATCAGCATGCAAGGCAGACAGGTCGACAACTGAAGCGCTCACAATTGTGCCATGGGGCGTCACCCGCGTACACCGCGCTATATTGTTGTGTATTCTTATTGCCATTCTCCTGTATTACTGTTAATATGACGACGACTACTACTACTACTACTACTACTACTACTACTGCTGCTGCTGCTGCTGCTGCTGCTGCTGCTGCTGCTGCTGCTGCTGCTGCTGCTGCTGCTGCTGCTGCTGCTGCTGCTGCTGCTGCTGCTGCTGCTGCTGCTGCTGCTGCTGC
>RPFO01000156.1:3715090-3775090 GCA_009746045.1 Mesostigma viride
CCCCCATGACCCTGCCATAGCTGCTTGGCACCCACGCTATTCCTGCTCCCACACAGGCCAACCTGGAACCACTCGGCCTTGCCACCAGAGGCAGCGCCTACTGGTGGACGTGCTGAGACAGGCCCCTTACCCAACGCTGTGCATCTTTGACAAGGTTATTCATGGCCAAGTGCCAGACCAACCGAGACAGCCAACTCAATGGAAATCACTGCCGCACATCAGCCCTTTGCAGCTCATTCGAAACTGCTGCGGTGGAAAATGATGCGCCTCTCCGGCACCCAGAATGCTGCGACATGACAACCTGCCACATCAGTTGGGAAAAGGTCGAGATGTGTTTCGCGCGGCCACGGGCACGCACCAGGTCAATGCGGGGGCTGCGCTCCCAGAAGCGCTGTAGGAGCGCCAGCTGTCCACAGTGCGCAGCGTAGATGGCGGGCTTGATGTGGCGCCTGAGGATGCAGAAACGCGCGGAACGAGGAGCACATGGCGCAGCCGCGGGAAGCATGCCGTGCATAAACCAGCCATGCATAAACCAACCATGTCAGAGAGCAGAGCCATGGCCGGAAGACGTGCACACAGGCATCATCCACACAATACTCTAGACAGGAGCTACAGTAACGATAGCAGAACTCATCACGACAAGATGACAAGACGAACGACAAGGTCTTGATGACACAATGCCGCCAGCAAGAAGAATCCCCCGCGATGTCCATTGCGTAGCTGAACCTTTCGTCCTGACATCTTCTTATATAAGTTGGAGAAGTAAACAAGCGTAGTCGGCATGCTCAGGCCATACATCATGCTCAGGTACGTGGGTCCAGGCAACACCGCCTCACATCCCTGAACAAAAGCACCCCGTTCCCTGTTCCCATGCCAGCTGCTTGCGGGACCCAGGGGACGGAATGAGGTACCGCCATGGCCTAAGGGCTCGGCTGTGCCTTGACGGCGGCCGCCGTGCACTGTATACAGCCCATGGATGCAGCACTTTGACCACACAGACCACGTGGAGAAAACACACCCTTGGATGGCACTCAAACGCATGTGCCAGATGTCAGTGCCCGGTCATCCACCGTCAGCCGTAGTATGCGCCCTGTTCTGCAACGCCCAAGTGGCATGGCATGCGCTATAAGCCTGCTATAGGCTCGTTATAAGCTCTAGTGACCGCCTCACTGAAACAACTTACCGCCGCGTGGCAATCTCCAGCAGTGCGGCGCCGCCGTCACCGCCGCCCTCGTTGCTGGCATCCACCAGTTGCTCCGCTGCCGCCATGTGTCCATTGATGAAGGCCAGGTGGAGCGGGGTCAGGCCCTGGGACAGCTCTTGTGCTGACGCGCACAACCCGTGCGCCAGCAGAAACCGCACCATACTAGGGTCTGACCCGCCAACGGAGGCGGACGCGTAGTGCAGCAGGGTGGCGTCCTCCCAGTCGAGCGCCAGCAGCAGGGACGAGAAAAGGTCCCTGGAGCCGTCCGCTTTGGTCAGGACAGCACCACCGGTGGCGGCGGCTCCTGCTAGGCGGCTGCTGGGTGGGTCTGCGGTGTCGCTGGAGTCCTCGGTGCCTGTGGCCTGGCTGCCTTGACCCGTGCGCATGTCGGCGCGCCCGCCCGCTTCTGTCATCGGCCACCGCACGTCCTCGGCCCATTGGGCCAGCGCGGACAGCAGGTCGGTGTGGCCGCCCCAACACACCAGGTGAAGCTGGGGGGGAAGGGGGACAAAGGGACACGAAAAAGATGGGTTCCAAAAAGCAGGCCAATAGAAAAGGCATCGAGAGGCATAGAGAAATTTGTAAATGTCATACAGATGCGAACTGACGGCGGAGTGTGCGATCCATGTTGATGCCAATGCTGCGGGCACCCCTATCATTTTCTGCCACATACCAATACTCAAGTATGTCCGCACAGCAGGTGCTTCCCTCCCAGCATATGATAAAATGGTTATGGTGCGGCTAACTGTTGTAACTGTCAGGCCATACAGCAAGCACAGCAGCGAGCAAACAGCACATCCCCATCCCAGCACCACGGCAACAAGGCAGTATCTGAAATAGACCATCATGACATCACGCCCCCAGCGTGAAGTGATGTCGCCATGGCAGGGATGCCAGATGCCCTTGTGGCCAACACCCGATGAGGCACGGCCATGAGAAGGGGAACGTGGAGCCGTCCGGTGCTGCCAGGGAGAACTCCACGGGGTGGTAAACCATTGTCGAGGTTGAGCAGATGGGAGAGTGGCAAGCTGGAGGACGGAGGCTTGCGACCCGCCACCCTCTCGCAGCCACGCAAAGGCGATAGCCAAACGAGCCATGCAGATGAAGCCAAGCCATACGCATGCCCACGACCTAAAGCCAAGCCATACGCATGCCCACGACCTAAAGCCAAGCCATACGCATGCCCACGACCTAAAGCCAAGCCATACGCATGCCCACGACCTAAAGCCAAGCCATACGCATGCCCACGACCTAAAGCCAAGCCATACGCATGCCCACGACCTAAAGCCAAGCCATACGCATGCCCACGACCTAAAGCCAAGCCATACGCATGCCCACGACCTAAAGCCAAGCCATACGCATGCCACGACCTAAAGCCAAGCCATACGCATGCCCACGACCTAAAGCCAAGCCATACGCATGCCCACGACCTAAAGCCCAGCCATACGCATGCCCACGACCTAAAGCCAAGCCATACGCATGCCCACGACCTAAAGCCAAGCCATACGCATGCCCACGACCTAAAGCCAAGCCACACGCATGCCCACGACCTAAAGCCAAGCCATACGCATGCCCACGACCTAAAGCCAAGCCATACGCATGCCCACGACCTAAAGCCAAGCCACACGCATGCCCACGACCTAAAGCCAAGCCATACGCATGCCCACGACCTAAAGCCAAGCCATACGCATGCCCACGACCTAAAGCCAAGCCATACGCATGCCCACGACCTAAAGCCAAGCCATTCGCATGCCCACGACCTAAAGCCAAGCCATACGCATGCCCACGACCTAAAGCCAAGCCACACGCATGCCCACGACCTAAAGCCAAGCCACACGCATGCCCACGACCTAAAGCCAAGCCACACGCATGCCCACGACCTAAAGCCAAGCCATACGCATGCCCACGACCTAAAGCCAAGCCATACGCATGCCCACGACCTAAAGCCAAGCCACACGCATGCCCACGACCTAAAGCCAAGCCACACGCATGCCCACGACCTAAAGCCAAGCCATACGCATGCCCACGACCTAAAGCCAAGCCATACGCATGCCCACGACCTAAAGCCAAGCCATACGCATGCCCACGACCTAAAGCCAAGCCACACGCATGCCCACGACCTAAAGCCAAGCCATACGCATGCCCACGACCTAAAGCCAAGCCACACGCATGCCCACGACCTAAAGCCAAGCCACACGCATGCCCACGACCTAAAGCCAAGCCACACGCATGCCCACGACCTAAAGCCAAGCCACACGCATGCCCACGACCTAAAGCCAAGCCACACGCATGCCCACGACCTAAAGCCAAGCCACACGCATGCCCACGACCTAAAGCCAAGCCACACGCATGCCCACGACCTAAAGCCCAGCCATACGCATGCCCACGACCTAAAGCCAAGCCACACGCATGCCCACGACCTAAAGCCAAGCCATACGCATGCCCACGACCTAAAGCCAAGCCATACGCATGCCCACGACCTAAAGCCAAGCCATACGCATGCCCACGACCTAAAGCCAAGCCATACGCATGCCCACGACCTAAAGCCAAGCCACACGCATGCCCACGACCTAAAGCCAAGCCATACGCATGCCCACGACCTAAAGCCAAGCCATACGCATGCCCACGACCTAAAGCCAAGCCACACGCATGCCCACGACCTAAAGCCAAGCCATACGCATGCCCACGACCTAAAGCCAAGCCATACGCATGCCCACGACCTAAAGCCAAGCCATACGCATGCCCACGACCTAAAGCCAAGCCATTCGCATGCCCACGACCTAAAGCCAAGCCATACGCATGCCCACGACCTAAAGCCAAGCCACACGCATGCCCACGACCTAAAGCCAAGCCACACGCATGCCCACGACCTAAAGCCAAGCCATACGCATGCCCACGACCTAAAGCCAAGCCACACGCATGCCCACGACCTAAAGCCAAGCCACACGCATGCCCACGACCTAAAGCCAAGCCACACGCATGCCCACGACCTAAAGCCAAGCCATACGCATGCCCACGACCTAAAGCCAAGCCATACGCATGCCCACGACCTAAAGCCAAGCCATACGCATGCCCACGACCTAAAGCCAAGCCACACGCATGCCCACGACCTAAAGCCAAGCCACACGCATGCCCACGACCTAAAGCCAAGCCATACGCATGCCCACGACCTAAAGCCAAGCCACACGCATGCCCACGACCTAAAGCCAAGCCACACGCATGCCCACGACCTAAAGCCAAGCCACACGCATGCCCACGACCTAAAGCCAAGCCACACGCATGCCCACGACCTAAAGCCAAGCCACACGCATGCCCACGACCTAAAGCCAAGCCACACGCATGCCCACGACCTAAAGCCAAGCCACACGCATGCCCACGACCTAAAGCCAAGCCATACGCATGCCCACGACCTAAAGCCAAGCCACACGCATGCCCACGACCTAAAGCCAAGCCACACGCATGCCCACGACCTAAAGCCAAGCCACACGCATGCCCACGACCTAAAGCCAAGCCACACGCATGCCCACGACCTAAAGCCAAGCCATACGCATGCCCACGACCTAAAGCCAAGCCATACGCATGCCCACGACCTAAAGCCAAGCCATACGCATGCCCACGACCTAAAGCCAAGCCACACGCATGCCCACGACCTAAAGCCAAGCCACACGCATGCCCACGACCTAAAGCCAAGCCACACGCATGCCCACGACCTAAAGCCAAGCCACACGCATGCCCACGACCTAAAGCCAAGCCACACGCATGCCCACGACCTAAAGCCAAGCCACACGCATGCCCACGACCTAAAGCCAAGCCACACGCATGCCCACGACCTAAAGCCAAGCCATACGCATGCCCACGACCTAAAGCCAAGCCACACGCATGCCCACGACCTAAAGCCAAGCCATACGCATGCCCACGACCTAAAGCCAAGCCATACGCATGCCCACGACCTAAAGCCAAGCCACACGCATGCCCACGACCTAAAGCCAAGCCATACGCATGCCCACGACCTAAAGCCAAGCCATACGCATGCCCACGACCTAAAGCCAAGCCATACGCATGCCCACGACCTAAAGCCAAGCCACACGCATGCCCACGACCTAAAGCCAAGCCATACGCATGCCCACGACCTAAAGCCAAGCCATTCGCATGCCCACGACCTAAAGCCAAGCCATACGCATGCCCACGACCTAAAGCCAAGCCACACGCATGCCCACGACCTAAAGCCAAGCCATACGCATGCCCACGACCTAAAGCCAAGCCATACGCATGCCCACGACCTAAAGCCAAGCCACACGCATGCCCACGACCTAAAGCCAAGCCATACGCATGCCCACGACCTAAAGCCAAGCCATACGCATGCCCACGACCTAAAGCCAAGCCATACGCATGCCCACGACCTAAAGCCAAGCCACACGCATGCCCACGACCTAAAGCCAAGCCATACGCATGCCCACGACCTAAAGCCAAGCCATTCGCATGCCCACGACCTAAAGCCAAGCCATACGCATGCCCACGACCTAAAGCCAAGCCACACGCATGCCCACGACCTAAAGCCAAGCCATACGCATGCCCACGACCTAAAGCCAAGCCATACGCATGCCCACGACCTAAAGCCAAGCCATACGCATGCCCACGACCTAAAGCCAAGCCACACGCATGCCCACGACCTAAAACTGCCACACGCATGCCCACGACCTAAAACTGCCACACGCATGCCCACGACCTAAAGCCAAGCCATACGCATGCCCACGACCTAAAGCCAAGCCATACGCATGCCCACGACCTAAAGCCAAGCCATACGCATGCCCACGACCTAAAGCCAAGCCACACGCATGCCCACGACCTAAAACTGCCACACGCATGCCCACGACCTAAAACTGCCACACGCATGCCCACGACCTAAAACTGCCACACGCATGCCCACGACCTAAAGCCAAGCCATACGCATGCCCACGACCTAAAGCCAAGCCATACGCATGCCCACGACCTAAAGCCAAGCCATACGCATGCCCACGACCTAAAGCCAAGCCACACGCATGCCCACGACCTAAAACTGCCACACGCATGCCCACGACCTAAAACTGCCACACGCACGCCCACGACCTAAAACTGCCATACGCATGCCCACGACGGAGGCATCCCACGTGCCCCCCTGCAGTGAAACCAGCCCCCGTAGGCTTAACGGGTGTCACAGCATCCCTCCCGACCCTTTCGCCTGACCACACAGCCACACGCCAGCCTTGCCCTTGCCCCCACTCTACCGGTGTCAAGTGCAGCGGCTTGCCCTACTCTACCGGTGTCAAGTGCAGCAGCTTGCCCCACCATACTGGTGTCAAGTGCAGCAGCTTGCCCCACCCTTACCGGTGTCAAGTGGAGGAGGTTGTCCTTGGCCTTGAGGAGCGCCAGCATGCGGCGTGCTGGCGCCTGTTCCGCCAGGTAGTGGACCAGGTCCCTGGACCCAACGTCGCACGCGTGGTGCAGCACGTTGCGGCCGTCAGCGTCCACCAGACGCGTCAGCGCCTCCCTGGCCACACCCAACGCCGTCATTGCGTTATCAACCACCGCCGCCACCAGCTGTCGTCGCGCCGCCCCCGCTGCATCCTTGGTAGCTGGCGATGGCAGCGGTTGACTTGAGGCGGGCCGTGGTGGCAGAGATGAGGAAGGGCGTGGAGATGCCAGCACAGCACCCTGGTCTGACGCCAGCGTGGCGGTGATGCGGTTCACCAGGCGGCGAGGTAGGGACGAGCTGTCTAACTGGCCATGAGAGGTTCCCCTCCCTGGGGCCCCGCAGCAACCCCATGCCAGGGGTGCGGATGGGGGGGGAAGGGCGCCATGGTTGCCACCACCACCATCACTGCGTCCTTCCCCAGCCAGCGACCCTGCTTGCCGGTGGGGATGGATGCCTGCCGCTGCCACCTTGCGGTTCCTTGTGCCCCCCAAATCCGCTCCCCCCCGACCAACCACGTCCGCGACAGGGGGCACGCGCGTGGCGCTGTCGTCCTGGAAGCGCACGCGGCACCGCACATACATGGCCATGGTCAGCGCAGGCACCCATGCCATGTCGCCACGCAGGCAGCCCACCCACTCCCATCCCTGCCAGGTGCCGTCCAGGTAGTAGCCGCACGCGCCCTCGTGGCGGTCTAGCACGCAACCAATCACAAGCCCCCGCCGTAGCCGGGGTGGCGCGGCAGTAAGCGCGCCGCTGCACACCGCATCAATGCCCTCGACTGAGGGACAACCGCTCGTGAGGCCGCTGCTGCGTGCTGGCTGCTGGGAGAGTGAATCAGCCTCCGCAGATGACTCCCCCACGCTGCACCCCCCCTGTGCAGTGCCCTGAGGCGAGTACCCAGCAGGGCGCGCCACCCCATGGTGGAGTAGTCTGTCTGTCCCCACGCTGTAGGCAAAGGAGAAGACGTCGCCGCCCACCTCATCGTCAAAGTGGGACTCCACGGCCCCACACGGCCACGCCGCCCAGCCCACGTTCAGCACGCCACCGCCCGCCGAGAGCACCTCCACCTCGTAGTACCCGTACCTGTCAGGGTCGCCAGAGGAGTGGGCGTCCCCCGCGTCCCCCCTGGCACAGTCATCCCCAGGGTTCCCCGGCTCCCCGCTGTCCCCCGCACGCCGAGCGGCGCCCCCGTGACAGGACGTGGCCACAAAGTTCGCGTAGCTCCCTGTTGCAAGCACCTCGTGGCCGTCGCCAGCACACAGGGCGGCCTTGGAGCCGTGTGTGATGCGCCGATGGAAATGGCGGCAGGGCCCTGGCAGGGAGGCTGCTGCCAGCAGGGATGCCGATGGAGGGGGTGGCGGCAGCGATGATGGCGGGGACGAGCTGCCATGGCCATGGCTCGGGGCAATGCCAGGAGGACACCTGTCCCACCCTGCGCCACCATCCCCCACGCCCCTGCCAGGTGGGGGCAGCGCTGCAGCCGCGTTTGCAAGCAGCGGCGAGCGGCCGCTGGTCGCACCCCCATGGTGGCTGCTGGCGTGCCTCCGCAAGCTCTCCGCCCACCGCTTGACACGCGACGTTCCCTTGTGCTCCTTGCTGTGGTGGCCGGGCCTGTCGCCGCCGGCCTTGGCTGCCTGGCGCGGGGAGACGCCCAAAGACGGACACATGAGAACGGGGGGACGGGGACAGTGCATGGGAGTCATGCTGCTAGCCGGGCTGTCCCCCGATCACGCGCGAGAAGATGAGGCACTTACCAAGCACTGTGATTAGCATGATGGAGAATGATGATAGCGACTGCGGCCAGCAATGTGTGCTGGTGGTCGGCTCCGCAGCTTCCCATGTGAACGGTGAGCATTGAACGGCCGCCATACCATCCGCCACAAGCACAGGGGCCTGATGCCCCACAGGGGCTGTCGACCGCAAAGAGCCAGTGATGCCCCACAGTGCGCCACCACGGTGTTGGCAGGGAGTGCAGCAATGTGCACCTGTGCATGGTAGCTGTCATGTTCCAAAATGCACACTGACAAAAGAGTTGGAAGCTATTGTGCACGGGTGAGGCTTGGATGTCTCTCCCATCTCTCCATCATTTGCTCCAATCATTCCATGGGCACGGGTGAGACAGGACGTCCGAATGCCCCATCGACACCTGTTGTGCCCACCAACGGAACCAGCCATGACTGACCTGCTCGTGCGAGCAAGGGTGCTCCTGCGCGTGCACGTGGGGGGGCGAGCCGCGGCCGCCAGCGGGCGCGCTCCCAGCACCCACAGGTGCATCACTCAGACAAGGGTGCTCGGCCTCATGCTCGGCCACGTGGTACTGCAGGGGCGGAGGGGCGGTGTGCGGCTGCCCCCATGGCCCGGAGGGCGGTGGGCACACCGGCTGGTAGGGCGGGGCCCAGCGATAGTCCACCTTGGCCACCGTGTAATAGTAGAAGTCCAGCGCCACGTTTCCGCCCACCTGGCCAGTGCAGGGAGCCGTTTGAAAAGACATGGACGTTGAGTGTCGTAATACTTGTGTAAAATGCCACTTACATAGATGTACAACATTCACTTTAGTGCTGGATGCAGGCATTGTCAATACGTTTACCTTGCACACTTATATGCATGTCTATTAAATACCTTGCTAACCTAAGGTGCACATGACACATCTCTTATATGACTTCCATGAAAGGATTACACGAAAATTACCAGCAGACAAGCACAGTTTCCCGTTTACCTATAGATGCGATGATGGGTGCCAGGTGATGAGCGAAGTATGGAAGGCGCTGTTGCCAACATGCACCTGTGAAATTTGTTTACAGATATATGAATGTACTGGGGCGTATTGGGCCTCATTTACCTATCAATACCATGCAGACATTACAAGTTGCCTTCTCGCCAACACTTGACACTCCCCCCTGGGCACAAAATGGCGGGTATTTTGAAGTGTTACAGAATGAGAAATCCATACTTGGCATCAAATTCATGCCCATCCCGCACGTCGCCAAGTGGCGCTCACGACATGGAGTACAGCCGTGCGTAGCCATCTCGCTAGGCAGGGGGGCCGTTCTACCAAGCCAGCTGCTACAGGGCAGGGTACAACTCACAAGCCCACACATGCGAGCACCCACATCATCCTTGAGGTCCAGCAGTTGCACCACCGAGGCCAGCTTGTCCCACTGCGGGTTGATGAACTTGGAGATGGCCGCGGGCTTGAGATCGAGGCGGAGGCGCGCCACCTCGCCATGGCCTGCGGACCAGCACCGATGCATGACAGTGACAGGTGGCAGAGATGAGTAACAGTCATGCCGCCAGCAGGGTAGCATTGCAGTGGCTGCAGCTTCGCACGGCTCTCTCTCGCGACCCGGGTGGCCTAGGGCCATGCCCTGTGCCCACGGGACGCCCGCGTGGCGCCACGTAATTCCACGGCAGCGCATGGTGGCCCCACTCACGTGGACAGACCCTGCAGCAACCCAGCATCTTGAATTAGTCCCTGTCAGGCTTCCGTACTTTCTCTCAGGCTTCGCTCCCTCTGCACCTACCCTGGTCACCACCGGCCCTCATGCCCCTGCCAGGGTGCATCGCTGCCACCACCTACACACTTCCCCTCGGCATCCGCTGTCCCACCCTCTCCCCAGTGCGTAGGCTAGCACAGAATGAATGCATGGCACACCCGCGGATAGGTGGGTGTTTGTGTGCGTGGGGGGCCGCCCGCCGGTTCCAGGCGTTTACAACACAAAGATGAGGCGAGCGCGCGCGCATCAGGATGGGCACACAATGGGGACAAGCAGCTGGAACTCCACCAGGCCCCCTTTGAGTGCATGTGGCCGGGCTGTGGCTCGGGTCATCAGCCTTCCCACTGCACGCGTGCACAAGACCAGGCGCACGCACCCAGCTGCACACATGCACCTGCACACACTCCCGGGCATCCCTGCGTGCCTGCATGCGGAGGAGGAACCACACCACCGAGCACATCCCAGGGACAATGCCCCAGGACCATGTCCCTGGAGAGTGCCCCACCGGCCACCACCCTACACACAGATGGCCCCAGAAACCTCACAACCACCCACCTGCGCACACGCATGCCGCGCGCACCTGTGGGTCCCAGCCAGCGCTGCAGCTGCTCCGTCACCAGCGGATCAAACGCCAGAAGCGAGCAACCGCACAGACGCAGCAGCAGCGGGGCTGGGCAGTCCCGCGCCTCCAGGTACAGCTGGGGGGGGGAGGAAAGGCGGGGAGGGCCGGGAGGGGGGGTGGGCAGGTGAGGGAAAGAGGGGGGGAGACAAGGGGGGAGGAAGGGTTAAGAGGTGGAAAGTAAGGGGTACGAGGTGAGGGGTAAGGATTGGGGGGTGAGAAGGGGGAAAGGTAAAGGGGGGAGATGACACCCTGGTCATGCACAGGACACCCTGGTCATGCACAGGATGAGCACGGGCCACGCAGCTGCAACGGTGGCACGAGCCAGAGAAGGCCCCCATGACTTGGGCAACTTGGTCACCGCATGGCACGACTCTGCATATTTCACGGAGCCCCCCTCTCCAGCGCTGCGTAGGGGTGCAGCAGGAGGCACACATGAGCCGCGAGGGAGGCCAATCGGCTTTTGGGGGGTGCGGATGGTTGTGTGGGCGGATGCTTGCGTGGGGCCGACGGTTGCGTGCAATTGATGGTTGTGTGCGGCGGATGGTTGCATGCAAGGGCATGATGGGATGAACCAGGCTCGCCAGCAAAGCGAACGTGGCACAGCACCGCGTGAGCGTTGAACCCAGCAGCCGAGGCAGGCTAGCACGGCCAGACGGGGACTCGGACGGTGCGTGCCCCGGCACAGCACTGCAGGGTTCACGGCCATGTTGGGGGGACGAGGAAGGAGGGGAACAAAAACGGGGCTTCCGGCACCCCTAGGTGAGCTGCCGGCCTACGCAACCTACTTTTTCTGCCTCCACTGGTATGGCATCGCCCCTGAGGATCTGCCAGGGCGGCTGCTAGCATACCTCACTGCCTACACATACCTCTTGCAGTCTCGGGGGTGACCCCCCCACGAGCATGCCCATGTCGAAGTAGGGGTAGAACTTGAAGGGCTCCCCGTCCAGGTTGAACATGATTTGCTGGCCCCAGAACGAGAAGACCAGGTGGCTGCTGCCGTCCGCAAACTGGTGGCATACCGTCTGGCGCCGCACTGCACCAACACGCGGGGGGGGAGGGGGGGGGAGGGGGGGGGGGGGGGAGGCACAATTCAACCAGCTGCAAGGGATAGCCTGCTATTGGATACCCATGCGGACAAAGGAGGAAGCAGGAAGGTGTTTGGGACCTGGAGCAGCCAGCCCTGGACATCGTTGCACCTTACCTGCAGCCAGTAATTGAACAGCCACGGTTATCCAGCCACAAGCAAACGCATCTACAACTGCATACTGCCTGTCAGCCTGTCAGCCTGTCAGACAATCAGCCTGAAATATGGGCAACCATCGCAGGGGCAAACTAATCTTTCATGTCGCTTCTGGAGCAAGTCTGGGCGCCAGCCAGACCCTCCCAAAAAAAAAGTGCCGGTCATCGCTTTGTTCGTCGGCTGTCTGTGCACAAGCGGCATTACGGAAGCATGACCAAAGCATCTAGTTTCCTAACTTGTTATAATTGTGCATGTCAGATACGTACGGGCTGAATGGGTTCCGTCAGGTTTCGCTTCATCCTTGGAGAAGCCTGAGAATAAAGGTGGGAGCGGTGGTCGCCACTTCATTCCCTCGCCTCGAGTGACGGGCAATGAGAGCTAAGACAAACACCGTTTCATTCGGGTTGATTGAAAGGCAAAATGAGCCGGAATGTGGCTACCCGCCATGGCTCAAAACAAGGCGCGATGATTCTATCGCGGCGAGTTGCCACCTCCAGGCAAGCAATTTGCAGCATTGCGCACAGTGTGATGTTGCTGTAAGCTCCCTGTCGGCATTTTGTACAGCATTCGTGCGTTATTCACATGATCGTTCAGTTGTTTTACCCCATTGTTTCCGGTGCCTGTCCGAAATATTTTGTGGTGGCGCGATGGCGGTACCCACAATCCCAATATCACTGCGCACAAAATCCTCCTGCATGTCCTGCATGTCCTGCATGTCCAGGTCCACCGCTTACACAAGACGTGAATCAGACACTCGGCTGGATCAACTCGATCCGCCGTATTGCACAGCCAGGCATATTTTCTCAGAAGCGTGCCAAGTGGCAAGGGCCTATGTCCAGGACAGTGCGAGATCTTTATGATCTTTTCGCTTGGCCCCAACAACAAAACCTCGTACTTACCGCTTTTTGCGCCCGCTGCATTTGCGTCGTTAGGAAGTACTTCGTCAACAATTTTGCACCATAGCCGGACACTCGTACGTCAGCGAGTTGGCAATTGGCGTGATAATTGAGCTCATTGTGCTACGTGAGGTTAGTGCCGCCCAATGTGCCCACCTGCTGTAGCGGCCACGTCTCCATCGTCTGCCGAAACATCCGTACGCGAAAAAACTACGCCTGGTGAGGTGAGCACACGCCATGCCGGAGGGCTCTATTGGAATGTGTTCCGGTTAGGAGTTCGTTATTACACCCATATGATTTATATTTGCGTAACTTGCTGGACACGCTCCTCGGTCTTTCAATACCAGCTAAACGTGGTGACAGCGTGCCTCGTCGCGTGTTGCTGGGTAATAGCCGTTCGGCCAATCCGTTGACACGGCCGGTGTGAAGATCTTGAAGAAGCCCTGGATTAAACTATTTCAAGCAGTCCTCTCCTTTGCTCAGTCCATCCTCTTTTGTTATACTCTCTTTGCCTTTTTTATGCTGCGCTTTAGCTTACCTGCATGCATGACCATGCATGTACCTGTTGGCTAATTGGTTGTCTGCAATTGGTCCTACTACAGGCGGGTAAGAGCTGCTCGACATTAACCTTAGAATGCAACAGCGGGCCCGTCCATTCCCTGTTAATTGAGAAGGGAATACTGTTTGCCGCGTTTGGGAAGCCAGCATGCGTGAAAGCTTGGAACATCAGAGAATGCGTGTGGGTCGCCACCCTGTCCGGCCATGCCTCGGCCATCAAAGCCATGGCCATCTACGGCCGCAAGCTGTACACCGGGTCCGTGGACTGCACCATCCGGGCGTGGAGCCTCGAAACGTACGCGTGCCTGGGCGTGCTGCGCGGCCACATGGGAGCCGTCCTCTGCCTCCAGGTCATCGGCGACCAGCTGTGGAGCGGCGGCGCGGACAAGCGGATCAAGGGCTGGCACCTGGCGGAGGGTAAGCACACCAAACTCGTCAGCATCGGCGGCTTCTCGGAGGCGGTGACGTCGCTGGCAGTCCACGACGGCCTTCTGGTGAGCCGCTGCGCGGACAGCACCATCCAGCTGTGGCGCGTGGACGAGGCGGGCGCGCAGGCGGTGTGCGCGGCGACGGTGGAGGCGCATGCGCTGCACAGCCACACGAGCCTGGCGCACTCGCTGGCCGTGTCGCACGGCGTGGTCTACAGCGGGTCGCACTGTGACGGCATCAAGGCCTGGTCGCTCGCGCAGCACCGGTGGCTGCCCATCATGCGCGGGCACGAGGGCAGCGTGCAGGACCTGGCCACGCTGTCCTCACCGCGCGCATGGCCGGCGGGGGACAAGGGGCACGCGCGCCACCACACGCCGCTAATGGCCACGCATTTTGAGCTGCTCGTCAGCGGGTCGAAAGACGGCACTGCAAAGGTGAGGGTCAAGTGGCGCCTCAAAGGTCAGGGTAGAAAGACGGTCACGCAAAGGTATAATCCGGTATGGCTAAGGTAAGGGGTCGCCCCGACCAACGATCAGCGGCTGGTGGCACTAACGGCCATTCGGCGGCAAGCCGATGCCTGTGCTGACACGACCTTGCGCTTGCAGGGCCGCGTAGGGCAACCGGCGAACGAATTGTGGCCTGTTACTCTAGTGCAGGGGGCACGTCACCATGTCCCCTGCATGGTGACGTGGCAGCATGTGCGGGCCCCCACAGCAATTGCTGCACCCATGGCCCTTCCCTGTGCGCTGGTCGGGTGCCCCTGCATCTCCCTCCTGTGGTCGACCTGGT
Source organism: Mesostigma viride (assembly GCA_009746045.1). NCBI lineage: Eukaryota > Viridiplantae > Streptophyta > Mesostigmatophyceae > Mesostigmatales > Mesostigmataceae > Mesostigma > Mesostigma viride. The sequence goes on from RPFO01000156.1 coordinate 3,729,775, forward strand.
GATGCGATGAGGGCGGCCGCTGATGCTCCGACGCCAGCTCATCACCTCCTGGTGACCAAGGGGCGGGTGCAGGGGCATGCAAGGTCAAGTCGATGGGACTTGTATGGTTGACCACATCTGTTGACGCCCAGCCCTGCATCTGGCCCAATGTGTAGGCTCCCGTGCACGCGCCCCTCTGTGTGATGGATGCTCCTCGGATGTGCGTGCGTGGGGGCGCTTGGTCATTGGTGTGGGGGTGCTGCGCTGTGTGTTGCCGATGGGGTCAACACGCGCAGATTAGTACATCAGCCACTTGGTGAACGCATCAAACACGTGCACGCGCCATCCCCCCCTCCCTCCCTTGCCGGCGCTTCCCCACCGGCAATATCCCATGCGCCCCTCCCCCCTACGCGCGCAGGTGTGGTCGCTAGAGGAACCGGCCCACCTGGTGGCCAGCCTGGAAGAGCACACCGCCGCTGTCACCTGTGTGGCGGTGGCCAGTGCCGAGGAGGTGAGCTGGCGGACAGGGGGCGACCGCAAGGGGGGGGCTGCATGTGAGGGGGCCAATGCGTTGGAAGGGGAAGGCGAGGAGAGCTCGGAGGAAGGCAGCGTGTGCAGGCCGACGACCGTGCTGGTGTTCACGGGGTCCGAAGACACGCTCGTTAAGGTGAGCACGCGAAGGGACACCTGGCGCCCGTGCCTGTCGCCGTCACACAAGTACAAACAAGTAAACACATGTCCAGCAGCCACGCCTCTGTACACAAGCTTGCTCTTTCTTTGCTCCCGTGTGGACCCTTCAGGGCGGTCGCTGGCCTTGCGCTCGCAGCAAATGTGCTCCCGCCAGGTGTCCTTCATGCGGGATTGGCGGTAGCGGCCTGTGCCTTGGATGGGCATTGCCACGCCATGTGTCATGCTAGCTGGGCGCTGCCCGTGGAAGTTTCCATGGCCACCAAAGGCAGGCGACCAGACCCTTGTGGATGGCCCATTGGTAGCTGCGACGGCACAACACAGTGACCAGGGGGGCACCACAATACAGTGACCAGGAGGCAAGCGCAATACATGACCACGAGGCAAACACAATACAGTGACCACGGGGCAAACGCAATACAGTGACCTCGGGGCAAACGCAACAGTGACCAGGGGGCAGACCCACGCAATACAGTGACCCCCTACTCGCAGCGTGTGGTCCGCCCACCTAGCCGGGTCGCCGGCTGTGGCCTGACCGACTGTGGAGGCAGGCGCGCCCTCCTTCCCGCGTGTCAATGGCACCGCTGCCACCCCCATTTCCGCTCCTGCTTTGTCCCAACATCCTTGGGTTGCTCTGGCTGATATGCCCTTTTAGCTCCCTGCAAGCGAGGCGGGCTTCTTGCCTGCTCTCCCTCCGTCTGTTGGCCTCACGTCCTGCAGCCATGGCACTGTCTTTTGGGGGTAGATCCGGAGGTGGCGAGCGGAGGGAAGCTGGGCCCATGCTTTGAGACAGTACGACTACATAAGGTCTGTTTCCTAGTCTGCGCACTCCGCTGACGCGTTTTGTGTCACACCGGTATCAGTAGTATGCCAATGGTTGATTGCCGAGGAGTGAGCGGGAAGTGTCTGATTTCTGCACTGGTTGCGTGAGGCTGCTGAGTATGTTTGGGTGTTTCTGCGTGCACCTGCTGGTGCTCCCTTGCGCCGACTGCAGGTGTGGGAGACGAGGGTGGCACCGACATTGGTGGATGCTTAACCTGAATGTGTGGTGCGCTCTTCTACCTACCCGGTGCATACCTGCCAGAAGACAGTGCCATCAATTGCTACGACTGTTTTGCTGGCCAGTGTGAATTCGCCCCATTCACTTAGGTACGGATTAAGGCCATGGTCTCCATCTGTGCTGTCTTGGAAGGCATGCGGTCGCATGCGTTGAAGCGCGACAACCATAACTGGCTACCTGTTTGTGGCCTGATTTGAAAATTTCGCAGGTTTTCCGCACGCAACCTCAGGCTTCATGGCCTGCCCAGGTGGCCCAACAAAGGGCATAGAGATTCTAATTCACACATTCATAGTCTGAGCAGCTCGCTTGTAATTAATGATCAGGAACGTCTTTTTTGCCTTTCTATCCTGTGGAGCTTCATGCAATTAAACCCATAAGAGTATGAAATTAGTGTATGCGAATTAAATATGGGTCATGCGCGGGGGAGAAAATATACAAGCTGTGTACTGCAACGAAGTGTGGAGGCTTTTTTCAGCGCCAAGCTGATGTAGTCGGTGCATGTCGACGAGTTATAGCTGCATGCCTTGATTTGTACGACAGGGCAATATGTATTAGCTTACAGGCACTGTTGTGTGATAGGGGTTGCTAGGTCCTTTATTGGTACCCACGTGACGCAGTCTACGTGATAATTAATAACAGGCACTGACAATTATCTTTGTATACTATACGTACTACAAAAATAAATTGTCCGATTGCATGCACCTGCATGTGGCATGCCATTGGCATGAGGGAAGGGGGGGTCTCTGCCCCCTTCCTGCTGTGCACACACAGGGATTAAATGCACTACGGTGCTCCGTGACTCCCCAACGGAAGCACGTGTTTAATTACAATAAATTGATGTACCATAGTCTATTCTACGCAGCCGATGTTCCCAAGAATTTGACAAATAATTGGTACAAAAAATTTGAATTACATGGACTAGTATTACCCTTACAAACTCAGAGCATAGGAGGGACCTTTCATACGCAAGGCCAAAGCACACATGGCCGCTGCTTACTAGGCATTATACCCATGCCTTAACAACGCCGTCCCGGCTGCCAGACAGCAACACACGATTGCTGGAATGGATCATGGCTAAGGTGAGGATAGTGTCGCGGTGGGACGACCCGCAGCCAAGGCTTGTGGCAGTGGTTCCCCCCACCACCGCGCCCACTCTCTTGTGAGAGAAAGCAAGCCCACTGGACAATCCTCCCTGTGACGGCTCCTGTACTCCACTGCTGGCGGCGCCGCTACCTCCTGCGGGCGTGTTCGTGCCCCTGCAAGCATCCTCGGCGAGCTCCAGCGGCAACTCCTGCACAGTCGAGGTGCACGGGGAAAGAAGAACAAGTAGAGTTACGGCATCCTGCTCAAAAACGGAGCATCTACGGAGCAATACTTGTAAAACATGTTGAAAGGCATGCTGGCGTGTTACTCTGGCAGGAGGTACTCTTGGAGAGCAACTTTAACAAGTGCTCTGTATAGGAAAACAAACAAATATAAATTCTGGCATGCGCTGGTTGTCTCCTTGATAAATGCCAAGATCCCCAAAAAAGCCCAGGTCATCGTAGCAATGGCTCATAAGAATACCTCGGAAAATGCACATGTGCAACATTTCACTTAGTGTACCTCAGCAGAGGCAAAAGTGGCTTGGGCATTCCCTTTTGCACAAGCCATCGCTACAGCTAACTACACATGACAAGTGGTCACCAAAGTTGACCCCGAAGTAGAAATTGAGCTTCTACGCTTTGCACCCAAAGGGTTGCGCATATTGTCCACCAGCTTATAGATAAAAATAATTCCTATGAAAGGACAACGCACAAGCAATGAGCACATAGGTGGGCGGAAGCCCATGGGCACCCAACCAGCTCAAGGTGTAGGTCACTATGGACACACACCCATTGATGATACAATAGCAGTATCACACTATGCTGATAGACACCCCCCCGAAGGGACTAAACAAACTGCTTTACTGTTCGCCCGCTCATCCCCACCCGACCCGCTTGCCTCTCACTACCCCTGCACGCGCCGCCATGGGGAGGGTTGCGTGCCCCTTTGCCCGCTGCCTCCTGTTAGATGATGCCATACCTGCATGACGGACACGTTGTTGAACGTGCGGATGTCGATGGTGGGGCGCGCCTGCTTCGCCGCCAATGCCGCCGGGCCACAGACAACATGGGTGCGACCCACCCTGCGGCGGACAAAATATGTAGGTGATGACAAGGTCAGGTGCGTGATGACAAGGGCAGGTGCGTGATGACAAGGGCAGGTGCGTGATGACAAGGGCAGGTGCGTGATGACAAGGGCAGGTGCGAGATGACAAGGGCAGGTGCGTGATGACAAGGACAGGTGCGTGATGACAAGGGCAGGTGCGTGATGACAAGGGCAGGTGCGTGATGACAAGGGCAGGTGCGTGATGACAAGGGCAGGTGCGTGATGACAAGGACACTGTTATGACAAAAGCATTTGGTGATGACGAGGGCATTTGGGTAACGCCTGGTGGGATGCGAGGGGCAAGTTCAAAAATGAGGCGGAGACCAATGATGAAGTGACCAATGATGATCCCACACCAAGGACAGTAACGAATGGGGGCACAGTCGTAGTTGGAATAACATAAACAAGACTTGGAAAGTAGTTGACGTTTGACGCAAGGAGGACCAACAAATGCCAAAGAGCATGCTAAAGCTGGTGTCCTACCAGCTGGAGATTTGACATGAACGAACCCCAGGCTCCGCGCAACCCTCTGACTCCACCCCTGCCCCACCTGCTCCTGCTTCCCTCCCTCCCATTTTCCCTCTGCGCCACCCCTCAACTAAAACCGTGCCACGTTCTATCCTTGACACCCTTACCCCGCAGCCTCCTGACTACATCACTACCGGAACATGTCCACTGGGCACCTACCTGTGCGGATCCCACAGACGGATGCAGCAGTCCGTGCCGGCGGTCAGCAGGCCAAGGCCCCCACAGAGTGGCAGCAGTGCACGAAAGCCCGCAGGGCGGGGTGGCGGCGCGCATAACTCGTCCATGCAGAGCTGCATGTTCTGCTGCGACAGGGCACTCCCCGCCACTACATTTGCTGGCCCCCCACCCAGCAGGGAGCCTGACTGGGGTTGCAACGCCGCAGGGACCTGATTGAGCCGCTGGGCCAGGGTGTCATTGCCCCACCCTGCCACTGTCTGACCCTCCACTTCGGGCCCAAGCACCCGCATGACCTGGCGAGTTGCGGCAGCATCAGTGCATAAACAGGCAAGGCAAATGGCATGTGTGTGCCAAGTGGCATGCATGTGAGGGACCCTGTGAGGAACCCAACAGCGGGAAGCTGGCACTGACAAACACCGCAGCAGACTGAACCAGCATGCAGGGTGTTTGCAGGGTGGCTGGGAGGGCAGGCTTGGGCCGGCCTACGGCCAGCCTCTGTGCATCGGGGGGGGGGGGGGGGGGGGGGGCGCGGGGGGGGGGGCGCGGTGGTCAGGCAACCATCTGCGAGGTGGTACCATCAAGGTAGAGAGAGCCGTGTGTAGTCCACCCCTGAACCCGCAGCTACGAGACCCCGCGCTTGTCCCATGCAACATACTTCCACGTCTGCGCAAGCACCACGGCTACTTGTGCCTAGACCTGGCATTTGTCACCGCCGGTGCCTTGATCTCCGCACTGCACATCCAGCCAACGACACGAGGCGAGGACAGGCAGCGAAGCGCCGCCGTGCTGCCCCCCTTGTGCCGTGGCAAACCGTACATAGAAACATAACGCTGACGGGGCATGCGGTGGGCAACAGCCAAGGAGCCACCCATGATGGGGAACAGTTGAGCCTACCAAAGTACCCTCCCCTTCAGGTTGGCAAAGACCAGGCAAGCAGAATGCACACCCCGTCACATGCCACCCCGGCCCAGCCTTAATTACATACCTAGCCTTCCCTCTCTATATAGCCTTCCCTATATATACTGCCTAGCTCAGACCCCCCCCCTTCCCCCCAATCCCTCATGAACAGATGTGTTCCACCGGCATGCGCTGCTGCCCGCGGTCTGCATCCCCCTGCCTGCCTGGTTGACAGGTCGCACCACCAGTGTCGCCACCCACCACCTGGCCATAGGCTGGGCTGCTGCTGCTGCCACACACACACCTGCTTGCAGGTGCCATCCTGGGCGTCCCACAGGGCCACCTCGTTGCACCCTGCGGCTGCATACACCAAGGGAAGCGCGCTGACAGGCTGCCGGCCGCCAGCACCCCCCCCCGCGCCCCCCCCCGCTGCCCCCCCACCCCCAGGGGGGAACATGGCGGCCAGGGAGCTCGAGGAGGAGGGCCGCGCCATGCCTGGCTGCACGGCGACGAGTGCGTTGATGGGGATGCCGGCAGGGTGCGCCCAGGTGCACACAGGGATCTGGAAGCGCATGTCCCATAGCTGCAGGGGGGCGCACGTGGTATGCGAGGGCGCATGGCATGACACATGGCGCATCCCAGGTGCCCCATGGGCGCGCATGAGCACGTGTTGTGGGGGGAAGGTGAGAGTGTGCACGCTCGTTGTGAGGGGGACTAGGGGATGCCCACTCAATAGGGAGGCAAGGATGGCCCACTCGATAGGGAGGCAAGGATGGCCCACTCGATAGGGAGGCAAGGATGGCCCACTCGATAGGGAGGCAAGGATGGCCCACTCGATAGGGAGGCAAGGATGGCCCACTCGATAGGGAGGCAAGGATGGCCCACTCGATAGGGAGGCAAGGATGGCCCACTCGATAGGGAGGCAAGGGGATGCGTGCCATCATCAAGCGATGGGCCAAGTGGCCACACACAAGCAGACACCCAAGCCCTACACCGGAAAGCAACCTGCGACATGCGCCCATGTGTGGCCCCGAAGGAGATGCTTGGTGGCCCACGGGCGCCCGAAGAACCACCCCGGACCAGCCGGCCGACTTCCTTCCCCGCCCCAGGCCAGACCTCCCCCCCTTTGCCCCATAACCAAAAGAAACGCCGCGGCCGCTTGCATGCGCAAGAGCGCACATTCCTTCCCCCACCCCCCCGTGCGCACGTACGCATAGGTTGCCGCGCGTTGAGCGCACGTACGCATAGGTTGCCGCGCGTGGAGCCCGTTGCCATCCACGTGCGCTCCTGCAGCGGGTCAAACGCCACCTTGTGGAGGAGGCCGTCCTGGGGGCAGAAGGGAAGCCGCCAGGTGGGCCCCTGGTGCAGCGCGTCGGTACGCAGGTCCCAGGCCTGCACGCCACCTCGTTGGGTGCTGCATGTCCATGCAGACACCCCCACCCCAAGGCACACGCACATCAGGCGCGCGTCCCGCAGGCACCCACCGTCAAGGACCATGTCCAACACCCTTTACCAATAGCCTACAGCAGGGTCAACGTCGACAGCTTACTACACGGAACAAACGGCGTAGGGCCGCGGCCACAAGGGGCCCACGCTCCACCTTGCCACCCAACGCAACGCGGCCACAAGCATCCCAAAGCAAGCGCCTACGGTCAGCGCAAAAGGGCAGAGTGCGGAGCAAGCATGCAACGTGTGGACAGGCGTCAGGGCACGAAGGAAGAGGTCCTCAGGCAGAGGAATAGGGAGGCGTGCATCACTGCCCGTACGTGCATACATGGATGGACCAGTGTGCACACAAGGAGTGTTGAGCGGACATGCGGTGCCAGTACGAAGGCCAGCCCCTGACTGCATTAAATGGGTGCACCAGGGGGTAAGCCACGTCGTTCAAGAAAGCAGCCACATCGTTCAATTGCTTGGCAGGTATGCTGTCCTGCAGCACGGCCTCCATCTCAAAGCACTGCCACCACCCTGCACTACCTCTGCGGCTTCCCTTGATCATCATCCTCATCCAAACCACCAGCAGCCACCATCACGGGAAACAGTGTTTGGCCACTATGCATGCAAGCATGTTCCCATGAAGGAATCCAAACTGCCGGATGAGCACAAACGTGCGATGGTCGATGTGGCAACGCTCGTCTATCGCGACAGGATGCCATGCACGAGGGCCGCACCCCACAAAAAGATCGCGCCTGGCTATCACGTTCCAGTGGCGACACAGCAGCGAACGCTTATCTACAGTGACCAACCAGCCAAACCTTCAAACCTTCAAGCCGTGCTTGCAAGGTTACGGACGGCATCCAGGCCGAAACAGCCCCCGCCCCCGACCACGCATCACGCCGCATCTGTCCCCTCATGGGCCCTCGTTTCCGGCCCTTCACCGCACAGCATGACACAAGGCACCGCCGCACGGCACCCGGCCCACAGCGCCCACACAGCCAGACCACAGCGGCGGCCACTACGTGGGGATGGTTGGCCACGACTGGCACCCGCCCCCACCCTACGCGCGGCAAGAGGGGTGCACTGTGGCAAAGAAGGTCAGCTCCCTGTCCCATCTCCCCCAACACAGCTGCGCTTTCACGAACAAGCGGGAACGGGGCCAGGACCCAGCAGAGAGGGTGGCTACCCTCCGCACCCAGCACAAGGATGCCACCCTACCAGTAGATGAGCAGCTGGGACCCTGCCTGGCCCATGGAGGCGCCACTCCGCACCCAGAGCACCTCCCCTTCCTCACGGTCCATCGTCTGGGGATAAGGGTGGGGAGGATGTGTGTGCGTGGAGGGGTGCCATGGCCGCGCGGTGTGGCAGAGCACAGGCACCAACCGTGAGCGAGCTTGCGTGCATAGGAGCAGGTGCTTGTGATGAGGTGCGTATGCGGGCAGAAAAACTCATCATCGTTGCAAATCTCCAGCTTATTGCCATCAAAGGGAGATGAGGCATCTTACGATGACAACAGCCAACGAAGAAGCTGGCAACATGCACGTCAAAACCCTGGTTCCTGCTATATGCGGGACATAGGCACCTGCACAGAAAGGTGCTTTCCAGACCCCCTGGCAGGGGGTCTGAGACTGCAGGGAGTTGAGTAACGGATTACCAGAGGGGCACGCGTCTCGACAAGGGCAGAGAGAGAGAGTGAGTGAGTGAGTGAGTGAGTGAGTGAGTGAGTGAGTGAGTGAGTGAGTGAGTGAGTGAGTGAGTGAGTGAGTGAGTGAGTGAGTGAGTGAGTGAGTGAGTGAGTGAGTGAGTGAGTGAGTGAGTGAGTGAGTGAGTGAGTGAGTGAGTGAGTGAGTGAGTGAGTGAGTGAGTGAGTGAGTGAGTGAGTGAGTGAGTGAGTGAGAGAGAGAGAGAGAGAGAGAGAGAGAGAGAGAGAGAGAGAGAGAGAGAGAGAGAGAGAGAGAGAGAGAGAGAGAGAGAGAGAGTCCTGTTCTTTGTTGTACGCCTGGCTTCATGCATGCCCACGAATGAAAATTTGACTACACGCAAAAAACGAGAAAGGGCACTCAATTTCCTCTCCAACTCGTGGCGCCTATAATCCAGCATGTACCACCAACTGCACGGGGTGACCACTCCAACTGTTAAGGTAGGACGACAGCCATGTGCGCTGCCAGATGTCATGGCCCACAATTCCTCCCCACTGGCAGACAGCCGACGTGTGCGGCGTGGGATGTGCCGCGCACGCCCCATGGCCCCGGCCGCAGCACGCATCCACGCACCTTCACTTCCGTCGCTCCCGTGTAGCGGTCATGGATGCCCTTGGTGCGCGGGATGTAGTCCACCCTGGTGGCGGGCACAGGCCACAAGGCATATCCAGCAGAAGCAGCGACGACAAGCACGCCCGTGACAGCTGTCAGCATTCCCAGCAGCTGTCCAAGCGAGCACCTCGCCATCACCACCCGCGACATCAACAGCATGACGTCACCAGCATGACGTCACCACGCGAATACGCCGCGATCCTGTCGTGGTGCTGGCGGGGTTGTCCGCACATTGCTGGGGACGCAAGGGAGGGTGCTGTGATGGGCGAGGTGGCTCACCAAACGTGATGGCAGGGGGTGCCAGGGGAGGAGGAATAGTGGGGCCAAGATGTCCGCATTTGGGACCAAAAATAGCTGCCTCAGCAGCACCCAGAAGACAACGAGTGTGCTAGCACCTGGCAAGCACCTGGCTGGGCACGTGGGTACCTTGGCGGCCAGTGGTTAGCCTCCTCTTCTAGCCACCGCACCAATAGAGGATACCGCGGGACGGGGTACCAGGCGTGCAGCCAAGCATCCCACTTGACACCTACTTGACACCTACTTGACACCGGCTTGACACCGAAACTCTTTGCCCGGCACCCGCTGTGCTAACTAGGACCTCCGTACCGGACCACATGCAGGTATCCGCGGCTCGAGGCCGACGCAAAGCTGTGGCTGCCCTCCAGCATGGCGATGCTGTTGACCTTGCCACCGCCCGCCGCCACGTGGGTGGCCTGGCTGCGGAAGGAGACGTCCCGCTCCAGCCGACGCAGGTCCCAGACCTGCAGCGAGCCCAGAGGGCCAGGGTGTCCAGGGGCGCAAGACCACGCAGACAAGCAGGTGGGACCCGGGCAGCCGGAGGGTGGGTGCCAGGTGTCTGATTGTGCGGGCTTGAAGGTAGACATGAACGGCTTGACAAGCGGGTTGACAAGCGACACGTTCCGCCTTGTAGTGTTCAAGGCAGATGCAAACGACAGTTTATCGCTTGCTACCGCACGGCACTGGGCACGTGCGGCAAGTTCTCAACGCTTATCCTCGCCACGCTGTCTTTCTCACAGCTCGTTTCACACTTACGATGACCACCTGGACCCTGCCACTAGCACTCCTGCCACGCTACGCCTCTAACCCCCCCATCCCGCTTACCTTGACGTTGCCATCGTCGGACCCCGAGAGGAAGAAGGCGTTGTCCGACGAAATGGCGATCTCGTTCACCGCCTTGTGGTGCTCCTGCGCACAAATGTAGGGGGGGACCATAGGGGCGGGCGCGGTGATGTGTCAGAACCCAGCAGTGTTCCATACTCCTGCGCTGAAGCACCGCTACGGTTCTCCCCCGTATGTCAGAACATGAGTACACAAACGTGCATGCCACCTGCCCCATGTCTCCATCGCCTTTTCCCCATGATCCACCGGGCCTCCTGTGCACGTTGTCCTTGTCATCCTCAAAACTCCCGTGCCCCACTCCCCACAAGCGCCTGCCTGACCGCTGGTTACAAACCCCCTGCGGTTGGCCGGCATGTACGGATGGCACAGACAACGCCCTGGCAGCCACCGTGGGCCAAGGGATGAGCACTCCGCCTACAGATGTGGGCAGCCATGGTGACCAGTACACGTTACCAGGAACATGCCTTCATCAACTGTTGGGGCTCGAGGGGTTTTAGCATCAGGCACACCATGGGCGGTGATTACTTGACAACTCTGAGTGGGTAGAAAGAAGCCAGCCAGTAGAGGAAATGAGTCGATGAGAGGGGATGTCTGCAGCATGGTAGCTCAAGGAAAAAGGCGAGGGACAGGGATGGCAGGGGATGACAAAAGGTGAGCGCGACCCAGGAAGGAGGCAGACAGTGTGTCCTATTGAGGTGACTTAAAGGCATGGCCAACTGATTCTTCAGAGCTACGACATCCCATCCCGTGGGCCCGCCCCACCCACATACGCCCACATCATGTCCATCCTCAAGTTTCAACCATGGGAGTAAAGCTCCAGAGCTGTATCTGACACCACGTTGACGTACGAATCACAACCTGACTCTAGATGTAGTAGCCTTTTATATACAATCACTGTATCAAGTCTCTGATCTCCCGAGTACTACTAGACAGATCTGCACACTCTGAACATGTCTGCAAATTGGATTCCACAACACCTAGCCCTGTCGCTTGGTCTGCTAGCTATTTGCTTCATTCACCAGGGACCGCTGGGTTCACCAGGGACCAAACATTCTGGCCCATGCGACCCCCCACCTGCAGGTGTGCGAGCAGCACCCCCCGTGGCTGCCATGTATCGCCCCCCTCCTGGTACATGACCATGCTGCCTCGCGGCGAACCGTCCAGCGATGACGTGGCGCTGCTGCTGTCGTCACCACCCACGCTGCCCGTGCTGCGGTGGCGCCGGTGCATGGGCGTCACCCCCATGCCGCCACCTGGCAAGCCCGACACGGGGGTGGGGGTGGGGGTGGCAGGCACGGCAGTCGGCACGGGGGTGCCCACCGTGAAGGCCGGGGCCGATGGTACAGCCGCGCCACCGCCACCACCGCCGCCACCGCCGCCACCGCCCGGTGCTGCAGTCGCCGCAAGTCCGGCCGACACAGTACCGTCGCTGAGCTGCAGTCGCCGCAGTGCACCGGCAGCATAGCTGGCGGTAGTCGTTGCTGCTGCCGTCGCCGAGGCCGCCGCGCCACTTCTCTCATCACGGGCGTCCGGTACAGTGCCCGTGTTGGCTGAGCCGCCAGGGCTGAGCCCTGCACTGCGGGAGTCTGGGAACTGCGGCGAGGGCTGCGACCTGACAGGCGAGGTGAAGGCAAAGTGGGTGGAGGCAAAGTCCCCCTCGGTGGCGGCGGTGCGGTGACGCGCGTCAGGTGTGGAGAGGGAGGAGGCGTCCGGCGGAGCCAGCTTGCCCTGCGGTGTGCCCTGAGAACGTGCAGCAACGCACGGTGGGAGGGGGGTTGTTTGACAGGGGAGTAGGGTGCTGGTACGTTAAACAGCACATCTATATACAACCTACACAGGGAGCTTGGCTTGCTCGCCCAGCACCGACTCCCTTCCTCCTTAGCCCTGCCCCCTGGTCCCCGACTCTCAGGCACCACCCTCCTTGGAATGCATTCTACATCTTCGAAAGCCAACCCCTTGCCTTGCCAGACCGTTGTTGATGGTCAGGGAGGAGCAGCATCCTTCTGCCCCCGCCCCCCCCAACTCCCATCATGCCCCACGAACCCACCTGTAGGGGCTTGCCGTAGTCGTCGGTCTGCGCCTCACTGCCAGTGGCGGCACTCCGCACGGGGCCGCCCGCCCCCCCTGGTTGCTGCTCCTGCTGCTGCTGCTCCTGCTGCTGCTGCACGGCGCGCCATTGGTCCATGATGGATGTTGTGGACGCGCCAGCACCCAGCCGGTACGACATGCCCATCGGGCCACCCAGCATGGACAGGTCGCCCGCGGACTTGTCGTCCAACCAGGCGTCAGGCCCCTTGCTGGGCAGCCCCAGGTTGCCGCCAAAGGGGTCCAGGTCGTGGAATGCTGTCGTCCGTGACCGGGTGAACTTGTTACTGCCGGCGTCGGCGGCCCCCCCTGTGCCCCCCTGAGTCATGTCCAGGGCGCTGTGCCCGCGGGTCGGGCTGAGCGGTGCGCCGGCCGAGTGCGCGCGCGTGTGGCCCGGGCCCCCGGGGGGAACTGCGCTGGCCGAGATGGAGCGCCGGGGGCCCACTCCGCCGCGCTCTGCCAGGGGGCGCAACGTCCGCAGACAAAAGAGTCATGAGGTCTCCAGACATCAACCGCCGTGACGTCGGTGGAACATGGGTACTACGTGGGCAGTACGTGGGTTTCTTTACCCTGCCGCACCCTGGCTCCTGTGCCTTCATGCTTGGCACACGCCCAAATATACCCAACTGCAAGTCCATCCACACTCTGCTTGCCTGCTTGCATGCTTGCCTGCTTGCATGCCTGCCTGCTTGCCAACTTGCCTGCTTGCATGCTTGCCTTCCTGCATGCCTGCCTGCTTGCATGCTTGCATGCTTGCCTGCTTGCATGCTTGCCTGCTTGCCTGCTTGCCAACTTGCCTGCTTGCATGCTTGCCTTCCTGCACGCTTGCCTTCCTGCATACTTGCCTGCTTGCATGCTTGCCTTCCTGCATGCTTGCATGCTTGCCTGCTTGCATGCTTGCCTGCTTGCATGCTTGCATGCTTGCCTGCTTGCATGCTTGCCTGCTTGAATGCTCGCCTGCTTGCATGCTTGCCTGCTTGCATGCTTGCATGCTTGCCTGCTTGCCTGCTTGCCTGCTAGCATGCTTGCCGGCTTGCCTGCTTGCCTGCTTGCCTGCTTGCCTGCTTGCCTGCTTGCCTGCTTGCCTGCTTGCCTGCCTTCATGCTTGCCTGCTTGCCTGCTTGCCTGCTTGCCTGCTTGCCTGCTTGCCTGCTTGCCTGCTTGCCTGCTTGCCTGCTTGCCTGCTTGCTTGCTCCTTCACATGCGCACTTTCTTGCCCGCCTTCACAAAGAAACACCCGATCATCGCGCCCAACCGATCCGCCACTCCATCACCTGCCCACACAAACGCCGTTTGGCTTGCGTCTCTGCCCCTTGTCAACCCCCTGCCCACTTGTCAACGCCCTGCCCACTTGCCAACCCCCTGTGCACTTGCCAACCCCTTGCCCACTTGCCAACCCCTTGCCCACTTGCCAACGCCCTGCCCACTTGTCACCCCCCTGCCTAGACACTCGCTCCATTGACTACTCACCGCCTTGCACTTGCCCACCCGTCCACTCATCCTGGCGTCCTTTTGCAACCCATCATCCCATGCCAGCCCACACAAGTCCTCACGAGGCACAGGCTGGCGGCCTGGAGCCCACGGCGCAAGTGCGGATGCTCCCACAACCCGCACAGCCAGCCAATGCACGTCATGTCCCTGTGGGAAAACTCCCAACGGCACTAGGGCCTCACCTCGACTGAACGACGTCTTGCGGTTACTACCAGCACCGATGGCCTCCGAGAGCTCCACCTTCGTCCACTGCGCTCCGTCACCAGAGCAAGCACACAGGGTGAAGGGGTGAGCAAGGGCGGCAACGATCAATAGTCAGCCATACCCCCCGTGAACACACACCTTCACGACCGCACAGCTCCTCGCAAGGGTGCCTTGCCTCTTGCGTTGGACTCAAGTTGGGCTATACTAGACGCAGAACCCCCGAGATGATCACTGTACATGATGCGCTCATGCAAACAGCCACCTGGCAAGCAAAGCTTTCATCCGTGGGAGGAGAGCACGGCTTTAAAACAATCAGCGGGGGGCCTCAGAGAGCTGGCAAACCATGGGCGGGGAGTGGGAGGGTGGCCACATGGCCGACAGTTACATATCTGGAGCCAAAGCAGCAGAGGCGGGCCCAAAGGGGGTCATGAGCACCACATGGGTACAAATGCCACGGACACAGATGGGCGAATAGGTGGACGCGGGGTGCCAAGCGATGGGCTGCGAAAGGCTGCCGACCTGCACAACAGAAGATGGATGCGGGCCAGAGAGTGGCGCGCATGCGGCAGCGAGCCAGGGCCTGTGTGACAAGGCGTGGGAGCAAGCACCCCACAGGGGGCACACATAGCGGCACAACAGACGGGCACAAGTGACAAAGCAGCGGTGTGTCGTGCCAGGCATACAGTGGGGGGCACAAACAGGAGGCACGAAACAGTAACAAGCGGCACGAAACAGGAGGCAGCGGGGTTGGCGAGCAACAGGGGGGGGTTCAGGGGGGGGGGGAGGGGGGCGTCCCTCGTGTCACCCACAGCTGGTTTGAGCGCCCCCAGAATGGCCTCCTCCGACAGCAGCAGCTCGATGGTGGCATGCGGCAGCTTGGGAAGGTTCAGGTGCGGCGCCGCCAGCGGCCGCAACAGCGCGTACACCTCGGGCGTCGTCAGCGCGTGGCCGGCCGCCCGCAGGAAGCCCGCCGCGCAGACACGGACCTGCACGTGCACGCAAGGTTGGGGCAGAGGAGAGAAGAAACAAAGAATTAATCCACATTAGCAGAGGCCAGCAATCATGGTATTCATCCGCCAAAAGCTGTACGCTTATGGGCAATTTGTTGCATTATTCATGTTGGCCATTCATTTAAAAGGTGCACCTCAGATTATGAGATACATTCTTATGCTATACATTCTTATGCTATACATTCTTATGCTATACATTCTTATGCTATACATTCTTATGCTATACATTCATATGCTATACACTTTTATGATATACATAAGAATGCTATACATTCTTAAGCTATACATTCTTATGCTATACATTCTTATGCTATACGTTCTTATGCTGTACATTCTTATGCTATACATTCTTATGCTATACACTCTTATGTTGATACACTTTCCATTCCACAGAACATTACATCACCCTTTCGGGGAACTCATCCATCGCATCCCATCTCGGCATGATCAAAGGGATGGCATGATATGGAAGCACATCCAGCATGTCGGAACCTCAAACAGGCATGCAATGTGGAGTATGGTCTTTGTTCGCAAACAACCCACCCCATCCCGTCACCATAAACTGTTACGGCATACGAAGCACAACGAACTTCAGCATTTACTACTGCTAGTTAATCGCTAGCTTGAGCAAAAGCAAACAAACACACACACACATCGAAACCAAAGTAGGCACTTCTGGGTATGTGGACGGCAAGTAAACGATCCTGCCTTTTAACTCGTGCTGTTTTATGCAGCTGCATCAATGCAACGGGGCGCCCGCTGCATCACGGTGACTAAGCTAGCCTGCGTGGGGGCCAGGTAAGGCTCTCCCCCCTTCGTGCCACGCAAACGGCAGCTGCCCAGTGGAACCACAGGATGTGTGCGGACAACGCCATGGCACCAACGCGCAACGGGGCCAGCACATACGCAGTAGCACGCGTGGCGCAGCAGGAACACGCCCCGCTGTACGGCCGACAGCAGCACCCGCTTCTTGAGGAGCCCACGGTCCGCCAGCGTGGCCAGGCAGTTGAGCGCATTCACCACCACGTGCTCCTCCGAGTCAGTCAGCGCCTGCACCGGCAAGGCAGGGCGGCGGGGCCGGAGGCAACCGCAGGGCGGAGGCAACCGCAGGGCGGCGGGGCCGGAGGCAACCGCAGGGCGGAGGGGGGGGGCGCGCAGCGACGGGAGACACGACGAAGGGGCGCAGGAATGGAAGTTGAGTAGGAGAAATTAGGGAGAGATTGCAGAGAGGCTGGGCCTAAGGGTTGAGGTCTTGGCTTGGCAATCTTGAGACGACAACAGCAGTGAGGCCAGACCTGGTCCTCTGAGAACCACATTTCGCTAGCCCACATGCAGCGTCGCGTGGGCTACATGGGCCGGCATCATCGACCATTACGACGGGTGGTCGGACTACACACCGTGCGCTAACTAGCACTACCGAGACGTTGGCAGGACTTGAACAAAGCTGCCCCCTTCCAGGGACATATGAGTGGACACATGTCAAGTAGGTATGCGGCGAGACAATGCCAGCAGGTCACCTGGCACGCGGCGCTGATGGCACAAATATCTGTCTGCTCCACTGTCCCCTCTGCTTGCCCTTCTCACATCTGTCTGCTCCACTGTCCCCTCTGCTTGCCCTTCTCACATCTGTCTGCTCCACTGTCCCCTCTGCTTGCCCTTCTCACATCTGTCTGCTCCACTGCCCCCTCTGCTTGCCCTTCTCACATCTGTCTGCTCCACTGTCCCCTCTGCTTGCCCTTCTCACATCTGTCTGCTCCACTGTCCCCTCTGCTTGCCCTTCTCACATCTGTCTGCTCCACTGTCCCCTCTGCTTGCCCTTCTCACATCTGTCTGCTCCACTGTCCCCTCTGCTTGCCCTTCTCACATCTGTCTGCTCCACTGCCCCCTCTGCTTGCCCTTCTCACATCTGTCTGCTCCACTGTCCCCTTTGCTTGCCCTTCTCACATCTGTCTGCTCCACTGTCCCCTCTGCTTGCCCTTCTCACATCTGTCTGCTCCACTGCCCCCTCTGCTTGCCCTTCTCACATCTGTCTGCTCCACTGTCCCCTCTGCTTGCCCTTCTCACATCTGTCTGCTCCACTGTCCCCTCTGCTTGCCCTTCTCACATCTGTCTGCTCCACTGCCCCCTCTGCTTGCCCTTCTCACATCTGTCTGCTCCACTGTCCCCTCTGCTTGCCCTTCTCACATCTGTCTGCTCCACTGTCCCCTCTGCTTGCCCTTCTCACATCTGTCTGCTCCACTGTCCCCTCTGCTTGCCCTTCTCACATCTGTCTGCTCCACTGTCCCCTCTGCTTGCCCTTCTCACATCTGTCTGCTCCACTGCCCCCTCTGCTTGCCCTTCTCACATCTGTCTGCTCCACTGTCCCCTCTGCTTGCCCTTCTCACATCTGTCTGCTCCACTGTCCCCTCTGCTTGCCCTTCTCACATCTGTCTGCTCCACTGCCCCCTCTGCTTGCCCTTCTCACATCTGTCTGCTCCACTGTCCCCTCTGCTTGCCCTTCTCACATCTGTCTGCTCCACTGCCCCCTCTGCTTGCCCTTCTCACATCTGTCTGCTCCACTGTCCCCTCTGCTTGCCCTTCTCACATCTGTCTGCTCCACTGTCCCCTCTGCTTGCCCTTCTCACACTGTCCCCTCTGCTTGACAGCCTCAAGCGATCCATGACCCCTCGGCTTGTGCCGTCCTGCCCCTGCTTATCCGTACGCGCGTGGGCCCCCCTCACATTATTGACTGGCCGCGGATGTTGGGCATGGCCCATCTCAACCAAGAAACCGCTACCCATTCTAGGGTCTGCCACACACGTCCCCGTTTCGGTGGCACCTCCCATTACACACACACACACACGTTTAAGATTGGGGTCCAGCCGACCCAGGGCTGCAATCTTAAACCTAAAATCAAATCCAGGGCTGACAATCTTAAAGTTGAGAGCAGTAGGATCTTAAACCTGATTATAATACATGAGTACATAAATCTGTATCGCATACCACTGACCAGCCATTTGTACTTTGTACCTACTTTAAGATCTTTTTTTCCCAAAACCAGCCCTGTGATCTTAAACCTGAAATTTCAAAATCCAGGGTCTCAAGATCTTAAACCTGGAAATCTTAAACGTGGGGCTGGGGGTGTACATCTTCTCCGCATTTCCTGTCCCAGGCCGCGCATCCACAGGGACCATGACACATATGCCGCAAGAGCACCCACCACCCTGGTACTCATACCTTATCAATGCAGGGAATGAGAGCGTGCCTACCTGTTCGATGCAGGGCATGAGGAACTGCTCCAAGCTGCCCTGGCCCACAAACTCGCCCACTTGCGCGATGTTCTGGCACGCGACAGGCATGGTAGGCACAGGTGGGCAAACAGGACATGCCAGGCAAGCAGGGGCCACAGGCACACACAGCCAGCATAAGTCCTTGGAAAGGTAAGAGGGAGCCTCATACCCCTGTTGTTGACCCACATCCACGACAAGAGCGCGCAGCCTTATCAAAAACACACATCCATGCAGCAGCAGGGGATGCAGCCAGCGCCGCGCCTGGTACCTGCTGTTGGAACCATGCAGCCATGCAACGGCGGCCGAGGGGATGCGGTGGCTTGCAGTCCCCAGGTGTCGGTCGCGCGACACGGCCGAGGCAACACGGGCTGACCGCCCTATCACATGGCAACACGGCCCTACCCTATTGCCCGACCTTGCACAGCCAGTAAGCTACCAGAAGGCACTTGCCTACGCCCTATCACATGGCAACACGGCCCTACCCTATTGCCCTACCTTGCACAGCCAGTAAGCTACCAGAAGGCACTTGCCAAGAGATATAAGCTCGGACACCCTACTACGAGCGGGCAGCCCTATTGTGTGTCCCCAACCGTCGAAATTCGAGCCCAGCTGCGTCTCAGGACATTCCAGTTGAACAGGGCTTGGAGCCCACCCATTTGTTTTGGTAGCCCCCAGAAACAGCCGGCCCACTTGCCCGGACAGTCGAGCGGTGCGGTAGGTACCTCAACTCTTCGACGCGTGTTGCTTGGGAGAACGACAGCTTGCACAAATGCACAGCCCCTTGCATCCGCTGTATGTTGCAAAGCATGGCTGTCGTCAGCACCATCGCCCCACAGCGTGTGGCCATGCCACGCCCACCCTCAACACATTGCATGGGCAGAACCAACATCAACCTCTCACTTGCTAGGGTATATAAGTTGCTATATACCAATTACAAAACGGAGCACGTAAGATACTACAGAATGCATTTCCTTAACGTCACCCAACAACCAGCCGCAGGGGGCGGCCACCCCACCCCGCGTCGCACCTTGAAGAAGGCGGCGCGCAGCTGCGGGTCGCGGTCGTTGAGGAAGGAGATGAGCAGCGGGAGGAGCGAGTCGTTGCTCAGGCGGCGGCCCAAGAAGAGGCACAGGGAGGAAACCGAGTGGCACAGCGTGCGCCGCACCGTGGGGCTGGGGGGCGCGACAGGGGACCGCCAGCAAAAAAGGGCCACCATTTCAACCGACGCCCAAGGAGGGATGGCGCGGCGCCAGTGATGACGTACAGGCCGTGTCAGATGCATACACAGACGCGAGCGACAAGGAGGGATACGAGCCCATCCTGGGTGCGGAATGCTCATGCCTCGTGGCCATGGGGAGGACGGCAACTCATGCCTCATGGCCATGGGGCGGGACGGCAACTCATGCCTCGTGGCCATGGGGCCAGGCGATACAAGACGGTTTGGGGGAACGGGCATTCAGAACAAAGGGTGGCGGCCCTGCCCTCCAGTGCTGGGCTTCGATGGACCCATGATCGCCCCTACCCTGACAGCAAGCCCGCATGTGTTGTATGCCATGACAGGTGCCCGGGACAATGGCAACGCACAGAGGCCAAGGGCCGGAGACGTGCCGGCGATGTGGCACGCAGCACTCCTGCGCTCGGTTGCCGGCGGCGGCTACCCGCGCCATCCCACGAACATCAGGGTAGGATGAGAGCATGCAAGACAGAAGAACCCACTAGAATCTAGTGTGGCACCCATGGGTGGCCCATGTGTGCGCGCGCCGTACCTGCTCCTGGCACCTGTAACAAGCTCCTGGACGACATGCGTGACGGATGCCCGCAGTGCCGCCACCTCCACGTCGTAGCGCACCTGGCCGACCCATGCGGCAGGTGACGGGCACCAGGGGGCAGGGCGGCAGGGACAGGGCGGCAGGGGGGAGGGCGGCAGGGGCAGGGCGGCAGGGGCAGGGCGGTAGGGGCAGGGCGGCAGGGGCAGGGCGGCAGGGGCAGGGCGGCAGAGGGCAGGGCGGCAGGTGTTCCAGATGGCACCACAGGACAGCAACACCAGCAAACCACAACATCATACTCGCGTTTTATGTAGTTCCTGCAACGGTGTCGGTACCCTTGAAGTGAACTGGGCAGTGGTCAAAAGACTCCACGGACAAGAACAGTTGAACAGGGCTAGGGTGCCAGGGTGGGCCCCAATCTCTCTGTTTCCCAGCTTCCAACACAAAGAATCTGGGCCCAATCTTACAAGTTCCCGGCTTCCAAAACAAAACATCCTCACGCAGCTCCATTCCTGGGAGCTCAGTCGCACCCATGGACAAAGACGATATGTTTGTGAGAGTGCTGTGCGTGTGTGTGTGTGGAGAGAGAGAGAGAGAGAGAGAGAGAGAGAGAGAGAGAGAGAGAGAGAGAGAGAGAGAGAGAGAGAGAGAGAGAGAGAGAGAGAAGATGGAAGCTACTTGGCACTGCAGCACAGTAAGCCACGCGCAGCAGGGCGATTGAACATCACAACAGTATAAACTTGTCTCAGACCGCAGTAACCCATAACCCACACGCTCAGCCGCCATTCCTGCACAGCAGGTACATGCTCTGCCGTACAGATACAAAACCAAACAACACCACACAGTGGTCCCCATCGCTTAGCTGCCACGCCATGCTGCCCGGCGGCCAAACATGCGGATAATCGGGAGCCAACAACGGCCAAGCGCACGGTGCCCACCTCCTGCAGCGGAAGCGACGAGTGCTCTCCGCGCATCAGCCGGCTGGATGCTATGCCGGAGAGCGCCACCTGGCAGTGTGACGAGGAACCGTGGCGGGGGCAAGCAGAGCAGGGCCGACAAGCACAGGGCATATCCAGCCAACACCTGCGTAAGCGCATGTCATGGCCGCAAGAAAAGGTAAAGAAGCAGAGGATGAAATTTGCAAGGCCATGCGTCCATGCCATGATGTGCCGTGTACTAAAAACACTGTGACTGTCGCCAGCTTCAGCGGTGGTATCTGGCAACGCTGCATCTTTCACCACATACAACGTGCTTGCAACGCAGGAACTGCTTCCCCCCTCGCTCGGGTGCCCACCTGCGTCATGTACTGCGACTGCACGAGGAAGCGCAGGGACGAGGCGGCCAACGGCGCGATGTTGGCGGCGTAGGCCATGCGGACAACCTCCTCCGTGTCGTTGGGCAGCAGCGAGAGGGCGGGGAAGATGTACTCTTGGAAAATCCTGGTGGGCGGCGTGTGGGGTATGGAGCGGGAAAGATGAGCAGGTGCGCGGGGCGCAGGCAGGGCACACTGGCGCATGGGTCCCACAGAGTGCTCAAGTCCACCCACGGCAGGGACGCAGCACGCCAGCCTCCAGCAGGTGGTTGCCGCTAGCCAGCGCAGGCATGGGCCGTGGGAGGCCCCGCGGCCGCCGCAAGGACACTTGATACAGTCATCGAGGCGACACCTGACCTTGCACACTTGTTACGAGAAACAGCTATATGCAAGTACAGTAGGGTATGATATCCGCGTATTCAACAAATAACGGGACAAGAATATCCGCGTATTCAACAAATAACGGGACAAGAATATCCGCGTATTCAACAAATAACGGGACAAGAATATCCGCGTATTCAACAAATAACGGGACAAGAATATCCGCGTTTTCAACAAATAACGGGACAAGAATATCCGCGTTTTCAACAAATAACGGGACAAGAATATCCGCGTATTCAACAAATAACGGGACAAGAATATCCGCGTATTCAACAAATAACGGGACAAGAATATCCGCGTATTCAACAAATAACGGGACAAGAATATCCGCGTATTCAACAAATAACGGGACAAGAATATCCGCGTATTCAACAAATAACGGGACAAGAATATCCGCGTATTCAACGAATAACGGGACAAGAATATCCGCGTATTCAACAAATAACGGGACAAGAATATCCGCGTATTCAACAAATAACGGGACAAGAATATCCGCGTATTCAACAAATAACGGGACAAGAATATCCGCGTTTTCAACAAATAACGGGACAAGAATAAATGTTTCTGAAAAACTGACCGAGCAGACCAGCTGGTTGTCATTTTTGTTGTATTCACCTTTTCTCGGACTTACAGACTTTTTTTTTTGCAGACTTACATGAGCCCGAGGCGGGGCCCGAGATTAATTAAGAGGTACCTTGAAATTAATTAAGAGGCATGCCTCCATCAAGATATATTTTTGGAGACGAGTGTCGATTGGCGTTAACTTGTAGTATTGGACGACAACATGTCAAGCCGTTTAATTCGTTTCGACTTTTACATTTTCACATAGTTGTCAAAAAAGGATCAATTATATACCCGACTTCTCCGTTAAATCTCATCGTCCGGGTTTCGAAACAACCCACGAACGCCGTAGATGCAGATCCAACGGAGTAAACAACGTCACGACCGACGCGGCGCCAAATAGTCGCCTAGGTTCCTAGCTTTTCTGCGAGCCATTTTACAACGTCGTGCCGCGTCGTGTACCCGTCAGATGTACCCGTGAGATGCAAAATCCGCTTGCCAGACCGGGATTCCGGGAACTCTGTCCAATACCGTCGTGCAGTACCACCAATGCACTACCAATCTATCGATCGTACAATACTACGACTTAACGCCAACAGAAAATCGCCTCCAAAACTACATATTCATAGAGGCACGCCTCTTATTTAATTTCAAGGTACCTCTTATTTAATCTCAGCCCCCGCAGACTTGTCTTCTCCCGGTTAGGCCTAAGTTTTGCAAAAAAACTCAAAGTCCGAAGTCGAAACCATTTTTTCCTCCTGTTGATCAGCTGCGTGGGCGGGTTTTGGTTCCCGGTGCGGGCTGTTAGCAGATGCAGGTTTGACATTGGTTTAGCTATGCGGCCCCCCATGAACCAAGAGGCGCGCCCCACCCAGCACACCCACACATCGCCCAGCCACCATCGTGGCTACGGCTGGCCACGCGACAAGAAACCTGAGGTCCCAGGTGCCACACTGCGGCGGCACGGCGCGACTCACTTTGCGTCGCTGGGGGGGAATGTCTCCACCAGAGCCAGCACATGCGCCAGCGCGTAGACCGCCTCCACGCGCACCACGGCCGAGGCGTCGGGCAGCAGCGAGACCAGGTAGGGGACGATGCGCTGGCACACCCAGCCAGGGACGCGGGGCACACGGGGCACCAGGGACCAACGAGGCAAGGAGGCAACCAAGGCAGTGTCAGGCAGGGCGCCACGTCGCGCTGCACGGGCACCGGCATCAACCACACGGAGCCGCAAGCACGGCACTGCTATCATGGAAAAATGGGCGCGCGGCGCTGAAGGGGGAAACGTGCCCTCCACAACCTTACTACATGCACATTGCGTGGATCCTCTTCTGGGGGCGCCCTCAGCTTGCTGCTGCACTAGGGCTATATTGACAAGCCGTGCAGACCCTGAGGCCACCCAGCGCGGTTCCCCCCTGAGGCCACCCAGCGCGGTGGGAGTCGGTGCCCACCCACCCACAGTATCCCGCGCAGTTGGAGCGCGCCACGTCAGCACGCAGGCGGCACGCCACCAAGTGTCCGACGACACAGGCAGAGCAGTCCCTGACATTAATCTGACAAAACGTCCTGCGCACTGCACCCTTGTTTACTGTAATTATAGTGACCCACCTGCAGCCGCACATCGTCGTCACAGTACCCTGCTGCGTTCTTTAAGAGGCCCACGGCTCCGCAGCGCAGCTGCAACCATGGGTGGGCGCCGTGGGTGGGTGGGTGGGTGGATGCGCGGTGGGGCATGCAGCGGATAAGGGGGGGCGCGAGGGCCAGAAGAAGGCAGGCACGAGGGCTGACCGGCGATGGGGTGAGCTGTTTCCTCTCACGCAAAAAATCATGATGCGGCCCTCCAAGTCCACCGCACAGGCACGTGTGCCAGCCATGGAACCACCCGATGCCATCACCCCGTGTGCAGCAGGAGGACGCCAGAACGAGGAGCCGCAGAACAGAGGGCGTTGACACGGCCTTGGTGGCTTCCATGAACTACGTCAAACACGGTTGCAGTAAACCAATAAAATTACGTGAAGCGGCGACAGTCTGGCCACCCTGCCCCCCACTGGCCATCTTCTTCCCACTATTCTTCTGCCCTAAAATGTTACGCACCCTGCATGCGCCTAAGCCACCCTACACACACACACACGCGCGCGCACGCACACACACACACACACGCACACACACACACACACACACACACACACACACACACACACACGCACACACACACACACACACACACACACACACACACACACACACGCACACACACACACACACACACACACACACACACACACACACACACACACACACACACACACACACACACACACACACACACACATCTAGGATTTCCACAGACCACACTCGTACCCAGCGCCTGCCCCCGCACCCACGTACGTGCGGCAGCTTTATGTTGCGCAGCAGCGAGCAGAGGATGGCGGCCACCAGCGCGAGGCCAGGAACTTGCTCCCCCGCGCCCTCGTTGGGCGCGATCACGGGCACGTCAATGCGGTCGTCGCCGGTGGACAGCAGAATGCTGTGCGGCCCAAAGCTGGCCTGCGACACCAGGGCTGGCACGCCCGAGCCCTTGCCCCAGGCGGCCGTCCCCCGCTTGTCGCCCCCATCCGCGAGGGCAGCCGACGTGCCCGTGCCCACCGCCAGGTCATCGGCCGCGCGCCCGCCCATGGCCTCCGCCTGCAGACACGCCCTGGCCGCCGCCGCCTCAATGGCCATGGAGCGCGTCTGCTGGTAGCTGGACAGGCGGCAGCGGCGGCGGATCCAGCGGCGGCGGCGCCACGCGCAGTCGTTAGCACACAGGGGGCCCCAGCCCCCGTTCGGTTGGCGGTAGCTCCACCCCTCGGCATCGCAGGGGATGGACGCTGGCAGGGGGTGGCCGCACACGAGTACACAGGACGGGATGTGAGGGGCAGGAAGCG
The DNA here is from genome assembly GCA_009746045.1 of Mesostigma viride. Lineage (NCBI taxonomy): Eukaryota > Viridiplantae > Streptophyta > Mesostigmatophyceae > Mesostigmatales > Mesostigmataceae > Mesostigma > Mesostigma viride. The sequence continues at coordinate 3,755,188 of RPFO01000156.1, forward strand.
TGGGGCGGGAAGCGTGGGGGTGGGAAGCGTGGGGCGGGAAGCGTGGGGGCGGGAAGCGAGGGTAGACCCAGAACCAGGGTCAGGTGCAGGTGCAGACGAGACATAGCACACATGCCAAGAAAAGCTGGAGCATGGCGCCATGGTGTAGACAGCACCGCGCGTGCGTGCAAAAGGAGGCACTGCAAAGCTGCCCATTCCCAAGCAAACATGGCAAGACTTGCTCTCAGGCCACACACCTGCCGCCGCGTCCACATCATTACTGGTCTTGTCCAAGGGGCTGACTGCCGTCGACCCACCCGCCGCGATCCTGGGGGAGATGTCATCCCACGAGCTCGCCTCCTCTGCCGATGCAGCGTTTGTAGATGTGGACACCGATGAGGGTGTGGGTTGGGGAAGGTGCAAGGACGGTTACGGCATCGGAGAAGGTGGAGTGAGGTGGCTGCCCATGTGGCGAGCCGTGCAGCGGGTGCCTCAGTCAACCAACAAGCTTGAGATCACCAATTGTGAGATAAACAGGCATCCAAGGGAGTAAAGACATAGGCAAGCACTCAGGGTGGCAAGCAAACACATTTGGGAACAGGCTAAGGGCGAGGGCAAGTGCGAGCGGGGGGGAGGAGGGAAGAGGGGGAGGGAAGGGGAAAGTTCAAAGCGGCAAGCGGAGACAGGGGGGCGACGCAAAAGTGGCCAGGGAGGATGGCAGGTGAGTGGAGGGGACGACTTCCCAATATGCTGTAAGCGAAGGGGGGGTTGGCAGTTTGTAACCTCGCCACACACATTCCATTCAAGTCGCCACACAAGGGCTCGTCCTACCTGCAACCAGGGGTGCTAGGCCCTCATGGGAGTTGTTAAAGGAACCCGCCACCAGGGGTGCTTGGCCCTCATGGGGATTTGTTGAAGGCCCTCATGGGGAATTGGTACCCTGACCACGAGCTAGAAAGCTAACAATGTTACTAGTACAACTACAACTTGTATAGTGATGGATCAGCCAGCTGAACAGGTTCCCGTCATCATCAGACCGTCCCATCGGCCCATCCAGTCGCAACACTGAAAGCCATCACCCGACCGACACGCTCATGCCATCCGCCGATGGCTACGCAACGCACCCAGGTGTTTGGATGCGGAGATGTCGAGCAGCCAGGGTGTCACCCATCTCCAGCCTCCGTCCGCCGGCAAGGTGATCTCCTCCTTGTGTTTGACCGCCGCGCTGGCTGCCGCCACATCAGGGGGGGCATCGCTGCCCCCTCCCGTGTAGTCAAGGAAGCGACCCCACTTGGCACGCGATTGGTGCTCATACACCTGCGGGGACAGCGTGTGCCGGGGGCCAGGGGGGGGCGAATTAAAGGGCAACCATTCTTACGTTATGCCACCGAAAGATGGCCCTTTCATCTGGCCAAAAAGATGGCCATGCAGAGATGTATCTGGCAGTCGAAAGGCTGTGGCTTGCACTGCTGCTGGCCCCACGCACAACCACGACGACCGTCGCATGGCGACCATCGCACGAGAACGCGCACCTGCGCCAGGGGCATGAACCGTGGATGGGCGTGCCCATCCGAGCGATCAAGATATATCAAGCAAAAAGGTCGCTACGGTAGGGCACACACAAAACCAGCCACATTCTCCAACTTCATGAAAAATTTGACGGCACTTTGCAGGAGCACATGACCCTAGAGAGGGAGCCACTGATTCAAGGGCCGACCCCCCCTCCCCCCTTACACAGGCAACCGCTTCATCCCCACCCAACGCCTTGCCATTCCCATGCAAGTAGGTAGCAGCGCTTCGTTTACAGCCAGATACCCGCCAGCCGGATCCGCACAGATCAGTGTGCCATCCGGGTGTGGAAATCCGGCTGTGGAAAAAAGTGCCCGGCGCGGCTCCGGCCAGACGGCTGGCCCTACTAGGTGCCAGCGCAGCGAATATTGCAGTAATAGCAGTTTAGTAACTACATTTATCAACAAAGTTGTATGAGCGGGAACTGGCCGGCATTTGCCGGCCACAGGCCATGTGAAATTGTTTCTGGCATGGTGCCGCCGGTGGAAAGAAACCTAAACGAAGCGCTGGTCAATCAGGCGAGGAAACCTTGCGCTCCTGTGCTAGTCACCTGTTCAAGAGAGAAACCGCCCTCACCTCTTCCGTCACGGTTTCCAGGACTCCACTGATGTAGCCAAGTCCGCCCGCATGCGCATGCCCATGCCCGTGTCCATGCCCATGCCCATGCCCGTGCCCATGCGCATGCGTGTGCACGTGCAAGCGTGCTTGCGAGCCCTCGCCGCCCGCTCCTGGGGCCTCCGCCCCTTGGGTCGTCGACCCAGCCACTGGGGCGGCTGGCGGGGCCTCGCTGGCTGAGGCCAGCTCCTTGTTGGCGCTGGCGGCATTGTCCCTGGTGGGGGAGGTCACCCCTTCCGTGGCCCCCTCGGTGGCCCCCCCGCTGTCCAGCGCCAAACCGCTCGATGGGCCCATCAGCCGCTGCTGGTGGCGCTTGCCCTTCTCCCCAGGCCCCTTGCTCGCGTAGTTGCGCAGAAACGCGTACACCTGGGACATGGGGAAGGAGGGCTGCCCCTCCGTGCGCATGCGCGCCTTCACCGAGTCATACGTGCGCTGCAGCGTGGTGATCTGGCAGCATGGGTGCCCCAACAAGGGTGCCCCAACAAGGGGGGGGGACGTGGGCGTGGCGGGGTGGGGCACACTTGGTGAGGGCGCTGCATGAGAGGTGAGAGAAAGGGGCACTGCAAGTGCCAAGGAGGGCGCAGTTGAAGGGGGAAGGCATGGCAGCGCCTGACTGGCTCCCTCACTGCAGTTCACAGGCCTCCAGCCGACGCGACCTGAAGGGAAAACAGCAGTACACGCAGCTAGCAGGCCTGACAGCGCTTGTGAACTCAGCCCATGCCACGTCATCCCCAGCTAGCTGGCTTGCCCGTAGTTTTCTACCTGGGGCCTGGCTAGCTGCCAGGAGCAGCATCCCCACAACACACGCTGGGTGACAGGCCGCCACAAACGGCGCTCCCCCCTTTGTGAGGTGGCAAGCCACTACGATACCCACAACACGCGGACACGCGCACGTCACGCAGAACGAGCAAGGGAGGGAGGCCAACAGGCACCTTGGGCAAGGTGGCCACCACCCCCCTCGAGGATGAGGCGGGATTTCTGGGCAATACCTCGTGCGCTGGTGCCATCATCCACCACGCACACGATTGCTGTCTCCCAAGTGAGGACTCTGTAACACCTGGCACGCACCTGCAGGTCGGGCTCCATGGGCAGCAGCTCGGAGACCAGTTCGTGAAGGTACGGCGAGAAGTAGCGCGGGAAGAGGGCGGGTCCCCACTTGGAGAGGTACTCGCGCGCGGACAGGCGTGCGGATGCGTCCAGCTGGACCATGTGGGCGACCATCTCGCGCACTTGGGGCACCTCCACCTGGCAACGCACGGCCGTGGGTGGCGTGCATCGTGGGCCATGGATCATGTGCACGCGTGCGTCAGCATTCGATACTCGCGCGCGCTCGGAACCGGAGACGTGCGCGCCAGGTGGCGGCCGGCACGTGCAGGGTGAGGCCAGCGCGCGTGCCTCCGCGTGTGGGTGATGCCAGCACACGACCGCAAGGGAACCCATGTACGCACAAGTGGGCAGGACACGGCGAGATGCCTTGGTGGCTTCACGCACAGCTGTGCCTATAAGGCCCCTACTACAAAAAGGGGTGGGGTTTACAACTCCCATGAAACCAGTGGCGCCTCACCGGCACCAAAAGACATGAAGACACAGGCGGCACACGTCACAAGAGAGGGAGCGCGCGTGGCAGCCCATCGCCAGGGGGGGCCAGCATCGCTAGCCACAGGATGCTCATTGATGCTGCTGTGAACGCTTGCGCCGACGCCCACGCATGCGCCGACACCCCCATGGAGCCACCACAGACATGTGCATGTACACATCCACACAAACACAAGCGCCCATGTTTTCCGCCCGTGCCCTTTTCCCCTGGGCAGGAGAGAAGGAGAAGCAGTACCAAACACGCATGTCCAAGTTTGCGCTACACCAAAAACATGCCTATACACGTCCGTGCCCTTCCTGCTGGTGAGCAACCCCCTGCGCGTGCCCCTAGACCGTGTCACCTTCGCGATCGCAACCGACGGGTCGTACTGTCCCTTGCGGTACGCCAGCAGTTGGGAGAGGTCGAACAGCGCCTGGCCCTCCATGAAGAGCTCCGCAATCACGCAGCTGGCAGACACCACGCGGTGGCACACGGTGGAGCACCACATGACGGCAGCGCGATGGCAGACGTCAGGCAAGGCATCAGGCAAGGCGTCAGGCAAGGCGTCAGGCAAGGCGTCAGGCATGACACAGGAATGACGCCACGATGGCATGAACGACAGCGCATGCCAACATGAGGGACGCAGGAGAGGCATGGACATGCAGGGGCAGGAGGGATGGCGGCGCAAGCAGGCACAAGGCGCCACGCACGCTTGCCCAACAAGCTCCGTGGTCATCACGTGGGCGCCATCGTCCACTGGCGAGAAGGCCCATGGAGGCGTGCGGCAATTCAAGTTGAGGTGCACATGCCCCATACAGGGTTGCCAGCCGATGCCACATTGCTTTTCCTACCTACGTGACAAGCCACCGCCACACCAGACGCCAGTCGCTGTGCCTCCTGCACCGGGGCCTGCCCTACCTCCTGCACCGGGGCCTGCCCTACCTCCTGCACCGGGGCCTGCCCTACCTCCTGCACCGGGGCCTGCCCTACCTCCTACACCGGGGCCTGCCCTACCTCCTGCACCGGGGCCTGCCCTACCTCCTGCCATATCATCCTGATGGATCTCTTGGGAGCAAACAGAATGGACCCAGCCAAACCTGCTGTCAACCAGCTGGCACAAAAGAAGCGTGCCCAGGTCAGTATGCTCCCTCACTCCCTGCCTTGGTCCTTGGCTACAATGTCACACAGGACGCCACCACCCCATGCTGAACCATAATGCTGCCACACACGCACGCATCACCCACCCCATGCTAAACACGTCCATCGATGGCAGCAGCCGGGCCTCCGACGCCTGCTGCTGCTGCTGCTGCTGTTGCTGCGCCGATGACGGCTCGAAGAAACGCTGCCAGAGAAAAGGGGTTGGGGCGTGGGGGGGGGGGAGGGAGGAAGAGGAGGTGAGGAGGGTGGGATGAGGGCAACATCCGGCAGGGGTTGGCCCGCGGATTCACTCTAGAAACCAAGCACCAGGAGACAGGCAGACGAGCGGCCACCGAGCAAGCAAGTTGCCACACATGGGCGCAACCACCACCGCCGGGACTTTGTATTTGTAGGCTGACATACGATGCCCTCTCCCCCCACGTCCACGCCACCCTGCTGCTACGGGCTACCACTGCCAAGAGGTCCGCTGCCAGCAGTGGCGCCGGAACGTGCAGTTGTGCAGAGAAGGGGAAGACGAGGAAACTGGAAAGCGCAAAGACGGCGCGCATGAGTGCAGCTTTCCTGTGTTTGTTATGAGACGAGAGCGACGGAGCCAGCGGCATTCAATTGAATGGGGCATCCTTCCCCAAGTAGGTATGGCAAGGAAGCACTTGCTGCATGCCCTCGCTGCGCTGTGACAATGGCCACAAACTCGTACCCTTTCCCTCTACCGGTGAAGACAACTGGCGGTTCATGTGCACAGGAGGCGATGCAGCAGCATGTTCTACATGTCCGCTGCACCAGGCGCGGTCCAAGGGCCGCATCGTTAGCACGGGGGGCATCATCCGCGGGCTACGCGCGCGCGCATGAGCATCCTTGTCGTGCGCCTGCATGCCCCACGCTCGATCCAAGAGAGATGCCCACCTGCAGCACACGCACGCAAGCATTTGCGCATCTTGCACTCAAGCGCGCAAGGAGGCACCCACCTCGGGCGCCACGTAGCAGCGCCGGCGGCTGCCCGTGTCGAAGAAGAAGGAGAAGTCCGCCGGGTTGTCGCCGGGCAGGTAGGTCGGTTTGAATGTGGCAAAGTCGGTGAGCGCGACCCAGTTGAAAGAGGTGACCAGCACATTCTCACACTTTATGTCGCCTGAGGGGGCGGCAAGGGGTGAGGGCACGCATGGGGAGGGCCATGGGGGCGCACGCGTGAGGCAGGGGTCCGCCAGCGCATGGCGGCCACGCACTGGGAACCAGCATGGGCACGCGGCAACCATGGAACCACCGGTTTCAGTTTTTATGTGAACAAGGAAGCACAGGGCGGTATTTTCTCCCCGGTTGCTTCAGCGACTTACACATACAGCAAGAGGCTGCAAACTGCTGAACGGATGACAGGAGGGGCATGTAGCGTACATCCTTGGCGGTGCTTCGACGTGATACCATCCCACGCACCGAGGATGAACACCGTCTCAAACCGTCTTAAACAAAGCTTCGGTCGCTGAGAGAACCAAAAAATAAACGTTTCACCGACAACAAGAACATGCCCCAATAATCAACTCATTCGTCATCCACGCCATGTCGGACACCACATGCACGCAAGGTGCCGGGGACATCGTGGCCGAGGCAAGCGGGGCGGGGGGGGGGAGACATGCGGGCGTGTACCCACCGTGGCAGATGCCCAGCGCGTGGATTTCCGACATGGCCACCAGCAGCTGGGGGGGAGTGGGGGGGGAGAAAGGGGGGCAAAGGGGGGCAAAGGGGGGCAAAGCGGGGGGGAAACCACGATGCCACACGCACACATGCAAGGGAGCCGATGAAAATGGATAAGATCGCCCTTGGAAATGCAACAAGTGTCGCACACCCAGCAGAGAAGAACCCCCCAGCGGATGTCAGCAAACGCCCACCAACTACAGCTTTAGCAAGTGCCAGGCATACCAGCGCTGCCCAACAGCCACACAGCCACACAGCCACGCAGCCACGCAGCCACGCAGCCACGCAGCCACGCAGCCACGCAGCCACGCAGCCACGCAGCCACACAGCCACACAGCCACGCAGCCACGCAGCCACGCAGCCACGCAGCCACGCAGCCACGCAGCCACGCAGCCACACAGCCACACAGCCACGCAGCCACGCAGCCACGCAGCCACGCAGCCACGCAGCCACGCAGCCTCCCAGCCACCCAGCCACCCAGCCACCCAGCCACCCAGCCACCCAGCCACCCAGCCACCCAGCCACCCAGCCACACGCACAGCCATGACTCCTCCCTAGGAAGCCACAACGAAGCAACATTATGCAGGCAGCAGTGCGCATCATGGACACAGCAGCCAGCACACCGACAGATGACAGCATGCATGCACCGTGGGTGCACACCCCTTCATGGAATGCCCCCCCGAGCGTCAAGGTTTCTGCCCCCCAAATCATTCCCCTTGGCGTCTACAGGCCACGCTTACTTGCGCCAACACGTGCCAACACTGCAACGGGGGCGATCAGGAGCCATGCCAACGGTTGTGGGTGGATCCACACCACGTCCAGCCACGCTTGGGGTGCAGGCAGCAGCGAGAGATGCACCAAGGAAGAGCCGACAACAGGAAATAGATGTGCCACACGGGACAATCCGACGCATTACCTGCTACGGCCACGGCGCCCCACTGGAATAATCACTATGACCAACCTATCGGATACTGAATGTCACCCTGGACCACTCATTGTGACCACCTGGCACATGACCCACATCTCCTCCACCCACCCGGAACATGACCCACATCTCCACCCACACGGAACATGACCCACATCTCCTCCACCCACACGGAACATGACCCACATCTCCTCCACCCACACGGAACATGACCCACATCTCCTCCACCCACATGGAACATGACCCACACCTCCTCCACCCACACGGAACATGACCCACATCTCCTCCACCCACATGGAACATGACCCACATCTCCTCCACCCACACGGAACATGACCCACATCTCCTCCACCCACACGGAACATGACCCACATCTCCTCCACCCACACGGAACATGACCCACATCTCCTCCACCCACACGGAACATGACCCACATCTCCTCCACCCACACGGAACATGACCCACATCTCCTCCACCCACACGGAACATGACCCACATCTCCTCCACCCACACGGAACATGACCCACATCTCCTCCACCCACACGGAACATGACCCACATCTCCTCCACCCACACGGAACATGACCCACATCTCCTCCACCCACACGGAACATGACCCACATCTCCTCCACCCACACGGAACATGACCCACATCTCCACCCACACGGAACATGACCCACACCTCCTCCACCCACACGGAACATGACCCACATCTCCTCCACCCACACGGAACATGACCCACATCTCCTCCGCCCACCTGGAACATGACCCACATCTCCTCCACCCACACGGAACATGACCCACACCTCCTCCACCCACACGGAACATGACCCACATATCCTCCACCCACCTGGAACATGACCCACATCTCCTCCACCCACACGGAACATGACCCACATCTCCTCCACCCACACGGAACATGACCCACATCTCCTCCACCCACACGGAACATGACCCACATCTCCTCCACCCACACGGAACATGACCCACATCTCCTCCACCCACACGGAACATGACCCACATCTCCTCCACCCACACGGAACATGACCCACATCTCCACCCACACGGAACATGACCCACATCTCCTCCGCCCACACGGAACATGACCCACATCTCCTCCACCCACACGGAACATGACCCACATCTCCTCCACCCACACGGAACATGACCCACATCTCCTCCACCCACACGGAACATGACCCACATCTCCTCCACCCACACGGAACATGACCCACATCTCCTCCACCCACATGGAACATGACCCACATCTCCTCCACCCACACGGAACATGACCCACATCTCCACCCACATGGAACATGACCCACATCTCCTCCACCCACACGGAACATGACCCACATCTCCTCCACCCACATGGAACATGACCCACACCTCCTCCACCCACACGGAACATGACCCACATCTCCTCCACCCACACGGAACATGACCCACATCTCCACCCACATGGAACATGACCCACACCTCCTCCACCCACACGGAACATGACCCACATCTCCTCCACCCACACGGAACATGACCCACATCTCCTCCACCCACACGGAACATGACCCACATCTCCTCCACCCACACGGAACATGACCCACATCTCCTCCACCCACACGGAACATGACCCACATCTCCTCCACCCACACGGAACATGACCCACATCTCCTCCACCCACACGGAACATGACCCACATCTCCTCCACCCACACGGAACATGACCCACATCTCCACCCACACGGAACATGACCCACATCTCCTCCACCCACATGGAACATGACCCACATCTCCTCCACCCACACGGAACATGACCCACATCTCCTCCACCCACACGGAACATGACCCACATCTCCTCCACCCACACGGAACATGACCCACATCTCCACCCACACGGAACATGACCCACATCTCCTCCACCCACACGGAACATGACCCACATCTCCACCCACATGGAACATGACCCACATCTCCTCCACCCACACGGAACATGACCCACATCTCCTCCACCCACATGGAACATGACCCACATCTCCTCCACCCACATGGAACATGACCCACACCTCCTCCACCCACACGGAACATGACCCACATCTCCTCCACCCACCTGGAACATGATCCACATCTTTTCCACTGTCGACAAAAAGGGCCGCGTGCTCAGCCGGTCGGACAGGTTGCTGAAGAAGAACTGACGCAGAAGATACACCGCCTTGTCCGTCTCCACATATTTCTGCCACCCGACACGAGGGGGTGCGGGGAGGGGATCAATCCATGGGGGCAGGGAGATAGCGGTTGGAGCGGTGCCACCCACGTGACATCAGCGTACGAGTCAGCCATGCTGGTGGGGTATGGTGGCCACTGCAAATCTATGATGAACACAGCAAGGCCGGGTAGCGAGGCCGCTGCTCAGCAGCGGATGCCAATGAGGATGTCCATGGTAATGGCAGCCACGAAAACAGACGTTGACGTACTGTGATACATGTGACTACCAGAATGCATGAGGCAGATAAATTACAGAGAGCGCGTGCAGGGTACGGAGCCATCAGAAAAAGCAGAAATACTAGAACAGCATCGGACAAAAACAAGAAAATGGCACATGGCAAAACAAGCTACATCACTTGAGGTCGCACCCAGTGTTTCTAGTAGCGTGACGCATGCGCTGACGCGCCAGCTCTTATGTGTCAGGAATTTAACCCCGCGCGTCAGCCGTCTGCGCGTAAGTTTTGGCCGCGCGTCAGCCGTCTGCGCATAAATTTTGGCCGCGCGTCGGGCGACTGACGCGTAAATTTTGGGTGTCCGTCAGTCGTCTGACGCGCACCAAGTCCTCACGCATCAGGCAAGTCACTATGTACATAGGCCACAGGTACGCCGTGCCTACGAGAGATATGTACCTTCTCGTACCAGATTTATCAAGTATGAGCCCACCCAGGCCACCTAACCATATCGTACTCGAGCTTTAATGCGCTGGCTGAAATGTTCAGTAATATTATTTGGCCACGCGCAGGTATTTTGGTGAGGTTGCCAGCAAGGTGGCGATGGCCATAGAAGCAATAGTGGATACATAATAGATTGTAAGTGAAGCGTACCTAAGAAAATCACGATGGATGCATTTTAATAGCAGATGCTATTTCGTAAGTGGGTTCAAAACTTTTCTTGCAACCTGCGGGCGGCATCAGTTTAGGTACCATGCTGAGGCGGTAGGAAACAGAATTCGTCTTGCGACCCCAGCTGATCCGTAAGTCTAGGCAAATTCTTTCTCCTTTTTCTGCATTACATTGCCTTGTACCTGACTCCTGAATCTTCAGCGAGGTTTTTGGCACACCAACAGCGTGGCCATGCTGTCAAACGGAGGCGGATTCCTTCCAAGGTTTCATTCGATGGCGATTCCGTCATGTTCTAGAAGGCAACCCGCCGATAGGGCAGGATCAAGCAGTCCAGCTCTCGTCGATGTAACCCAGGCCGTGAAGGAGCTAGAACGGCTTGTTGTATGCACATCCAGACGTGCTAGCTATTGCTTGAGCTTGATGCATCAAGTACCTGTCATTTACCATGTAAATCTCAAGCTCATTTTGTTAAGCCCTTATTAGAGCAACCAATAAAGCTTTTTTGCAACCACTTGTTAGTTATAACGGAATGCGCATTCAGAAATCTGTGACGTTAAAACATTGTGAAATGGAAGTTTTCTCTCATCATGTTTTTGAAAAGCTTGATAAGGCCAGTTTTAACAAAGTAGCATGTTTGATATCCAATGTTGTAATACCTGTCCTGCCCCTGCACCCTTAAAATCTATTGTCCCATCTTGCTCCTGCATGCCCCAAGTCCCATCTTGGACCTGCCCCCAATCTAACTGCCCCCCCCCCCCCCTTCCCTGGTAATTCTGCTCCTTATGGTTCCTTGAGGGTAATTCACCCTTTAGGGGGGGCCTGGGACTTGCCCTTAACTGATGTGGGCTGACGCGCCGCCAACGGTGGTGTGTCAGCCGACTGACGCGTGCCAAAAACCCTTACTAGAATCACTGGTCGCGCCACCCGCTGGCCAGGTGCGCAGGGCGCGCGTGGCGCCTTACCTGGAATGGCACTGCGTGCGCATGCTTCATGCCCAGCAGCTGCCTTTGAGTGTCGACCAGCTGGCGCTCGTAACGCTGCGTGGGGCACGGGGGGGCCGATGGGGGGGGGGGGGAGGCATGGCAGGCAGTATAGGGGGCGCCGATACAAGAAAGGGGCGCGTGAGTGGGGGCACACAGGGGCTGATGGGGGCCAAGGGGACGTAAGACAGGAACCCACAAAACCACAACGCAGACCACAGGCGTACGGACGACAGAGATCCACATAGACGCCAGAGAAGCAACAGACATTGGTGGGGGCCGTCCCACCGCTCTTTGGGACCAGGAGGCATGGCTGGCATGGGCGGAGACGGGCGCACGAAGAAACGTGCACAGGATGGGCGCTAGGGAGCCCGTCGCTTCCACCATCAGACACCAAAACGGATTCTTGCGACCCTCTGCATGCTCCACCGCGGGAAGGCCCTCCCCTTCCTTGGCAACCCTGTGTGAGAAATTTCACAGGATCTTGTCCTACCTGCCAGCAACCTTGTCCGATAGCCTAAATACAGTGTCAAACAGAGGCACAGGCCAGGCTCGCTAGAAGGAGGGACCTGACCCATTAACTTGGGGTGAGACATGATATAGCCCATGACAGTGAGAGGCATGGATGCATGCATGAGCAGACCCCCTCAGTTGCACCACGCCCAGACAGCTCTTGTTTCTAACATCAACCGTGCTAGATGAGTCCAGACTATGGGCTATGATGGGGTGTCGGTTGATTGCGTTGGGGCGTCAGGCAGCCCATCGCCATCGCCTGTGACGCCTGTGCCACAAAGTCCTCTGCCGACGCACGCAAGCGACACCTGCCAGTGGCACGCGGTAGCCAACCTGAAAGTTTCATCTGCTGGAATCCACGGCTAAAACAAGCCATGAACGCTCATCCAGGTGGGCATCTCAAATACCCTGACACTTGCCATGACATTGCCAATCACGCTTGCCAGCATGAACGGGCGAAAATCATGCAAGCCAACTGCCGTGTTGCCCTGCCTACTCCAAGGTACGAGGCGCAACGTGGAGTGTAAAAACATACTCGCAACGGGAACTGCCTATGCGACGCCACCTGCGCTGCAAAGAATTGGATTCGAAGTGATAAGACGGGAAGAGCGTTTACCTTCAGGTCCGCTTCTCCTCTTTTGAAGTAAACCTTGACTACGACGAGACCTTCGTCGTGCACGCATTGCACAGTCTTAAGGAAGCGACCTCCTCCGAGAGTCCTCTTGTACACGAGGTTAGGCACCTCGTGCAGGTAATAGTCCGAGGGATTCACCTGAGCGGTGCGGGCTAGCTGATTCCCCATGTTGTACTGCTCTTAATAGAAAACAAGGTGGACAATTCCGCCCGCAGGATTTCAGCTTACAATTAAAGATGACATGGTAGCTCAGTACGCTACCATTACTGGGAGGAAGGGTCCGAAAAAACAGGCCAGGCCCATATGTATGCGTAATTACATTTGCGAGCCGAGTTAGCGCGACTGCTATGCTTGACGCGGTGTAGGAGGCGATTCAAGTCTTTGCCGCACAAGTGATACATAGAAATTGTCATTCGCAGCGTAGCCAGCGTCCACAACTACTCGCTGCCTCTGACATCCCACATTCGGGCACGGAGCATGCCGTGCACTTGATTGCGGGTCTAGCGATTTGAGAGAAACGGGCCAGTCAACAGGCCACTTGCCAACAACTCAATGGCATCTTTTTATCATGGTACTACTTATTACTTACTATTGCCCGCACTAGCGAGCCTCGCGGTAATTATATCGGGACTGACAAGATAAAACCGACTGGTAATGGACCTCGGTAAAATCACGTATAAAAGTCACGACAATCATCTCCAAAACACCAGTGCGAGGCCGCGCACTGCCCCACGATGATACAGGTTTAGGGTCTCGGTTGCCGCAGCAAGCCTAACTACCAATAGGCGAGTCAGGACTCGAGAGTCAGGAGCCCCGGTTCGGAGTCCGGACTCCGGTCTCCGGTCTCCGGACCTTCGGACTTCGGAGTTAGAACGGGGGAGAGGTACAGTCTACAGTAGCGCGCGGTAATGAACTCAAATACAATGGATTATGGAATCATGGGAATAGGCCAATAGGGATGCCTACAAGCTATGTTGGCTTTGTCGAGATAGGCAGATCCGAGTAGGAGTGGTATCAGCACAGTGAGCACACCAGTTCCACACCAGAAGCAACACCGGTTTGCCCCGTGCCCGACCAGCTTATCCAGCCTCTAATAAAAGGGCTACTGTAGGAGTTCTGGAGTTGGTGAGAGAGTACACTGAGAGAGTCAGAGAGACAGATCACTGAGATCAGTGGTGCATGAGTACTGTACAATCACTGCGCTGATCAGCGAACACGCGCGACTCGTAATTCTGTCACTCTGAACATACGGACTACGGTACTACCTATCCGCAGCTTCGCACCTCTTCGCACTGTGAAGCCTGCGCGGTCTGCTGGGGGCTGTCGTTGCCGCACGGCGTGGCATGCCATGATGCCAACTTGACAAGTTGCCGTATGAATGGCGAGTTCTAATTAAGATAACTGGCTTCAAGTTGGCGACCCCGCGCTGGGTCTGCTGGGACTGGTGGCAACTGGAGACATGAAGCTCTTCTGCTGCCATCGGCCATCGCCAAATATTTGGCGGGAGTAACTACTGTAATTCGTTTTTGTTCGCTTGATTTCGTTGGTGGCCAGTTCTGGTTTTGTCCCTTGACTACAGAGCTTGGCCGACGGATTGGGATTGCGTTCGGTGCAAAAAGAAAATTCATCGGGTTTGCATTTTGCAACAAGTAGATTTTCATTTGCGGACAAGCTGCACCGTCGTCAGGTATGCTAAGAAGTGCTTTCAATGGCATTGTTCGACGGAGATGCAGGCGCGAGTAGGTTCCCTCGCATCCAATGCCTAGAAATCTATGAGCTACTTTTCTTGGGAAGCCTTAGAAACGGTGCGCTTGGTTCAGAACGTTTCCTTAGTTAAGTTCAACAGGGAGAAACGTTGTACGTTTCCCGCCAGCTGGAGACATCACAGATGGCAATGCCGAGGTCCTGTTCGTGGGTGGTTTCCTTAGCCCAGGTAAGGGCTGACTACTTAGAAAACCTTTCTGATGGATGAAGCTGTACTGGACAGTGACATTTTGGGTGGACAACCTAGCTAGCTACCAACGTTTTTTACACAATCTTCCTCTAGATTGGGCCAGGGCATTCTATGATGTTCTATACTGCTTTCTTTGTTTTCTCAAGCAGCAAATATCAGGACTTGCTTCTTATCAAGGCGGCCCCAGTTTTGCCGACATCCAAGCTGGGCGGTTCCCGGAAGGTTTGACTCACGCATCCCGCACAGGAAAGAAAGGGGCGTCACCTCCATGGCTGTGCTCGTCGGCCAAAGCAGCGACCCTAGTATTGGAGCCAGCTGACGCCGTTCATGGCGCCGACTTGTTCCAACTGAAGGTGTTGCTGGCTGGTAAAGTTCATGTAAGTAGGTTTCCTATAGAGAGCTGCGCGGCATGACTTGACCCCGTGGCCTCGTGGCCGTGTCGGGAGGGGAGGTAGTCCGGTTGGTTTAGGACTCACACTGGCCCCCATCATGTTCCTGTGAAGCCCACGTGGTAATGCCGTGTGCATGGCATTGGGACAGTGTCGCCTAGGCTCACCGCCATTGCGGAAACTGTGTCCAAGTATACTTTGCGACGGGGAATCCCCCCTTCATGGCCACGAAGCCACCTGCATATCTCAGCGCCATGTCTGGTAGCGCTTGGTGGTATGGCGGGTGCGTATGTGCAACTGCACTTCTAACCCCACCTTTTTCTGTTGTGCTTGCTGGGCTATTCCTCCGGTGCACGTCAGCTGCGGCTGCTTTATTCCTATCGCACCATGATGCTCTCCATAAACATTATTGCAGTATATCCCCTATCCTGTCACGCCGGCTGCTCTGCTACGCAACACCGCAGGAACAGCACCTGCTCAGCTCGATCTGCTTCGTGTACGTGGCAAGCCCGACCGGGGGCGCAGGGTCCGTGATCGGGGGCACGGTCTGGATGCGCAGGGGGGCGGCCGAGGTGGGTGGGGGGGGATGATGCAGTGAAGGTGGGTGGGGGAAGATGATGCGGGGCGTAGGGCCGCTGCACCCCTGTTGCACACCTGGGCAGGTCAGCTACCAGAGATGCTGTCCTCTGCCATCGCAACCAGGGCTCCCGGCCCATCACCACAACTTTCATCACATCATGCACGTTTTGTCGGGTTGCTCTCACAACAGGGGTCCACACCTGTCAGGGTGAGTGGTGGGCATGATGCATGCACGCGGATGATGCATGGTGCTCGTGCATGCATGCTGTACCCCCCCGCTGGTGACCTGGATCAGCTGGATGCGGCCATGTGCCGCCGCACGTGGGGACAGGCGGGCAGAGGTGCTGTCCGGGCTTCATGCTTGCGTGGGCACGAGCAGGACTAATCTGCATGAGGATGGAGCCCTGTTGCACTATTGCTTGATTACGGCCCCATGCCGGTTGTGTGGCCACCTGGGTGAGATGAGAGCAGGTGCCCCCCGCCATGTGCAGGAGGTCGCAGCCTTGTGCTGCCATACGGGACAAAATGGCTCTGGGACCGCTTGGTCCTCCTCTCCCCGCTTGCCTGCAGCGTCGCACACCGGTGCACACGGTGCCTTCTAGCATTTGCGCACGCGGTGTGCTCTACCTAGCGTACCGGCCGAGCTAGCAGCTTGGAGTTGTGGCCGCTGCTGGGTTGGAACTTGGTGGGCACAAAGGCAGAGGTCACACGCATCCTGTTGCGTGCGGCGGTGCCTGGTGCGTACCCTTCCTGTCACAAAGGGATGCCACTTGGGGGGGGGAGATGTTCCTTTCCTCCATGCCATGTTTGGGGATCTCCATTTCATCTCAAGCATTCATGACGGTGCCATGGTGCTGTTGCCTGCTTGCATGGAACGACACTTTGTTGCCTTGCTGTGTGCACCTGGCCGTACGACAGGTCCGCAAGTTTATGCTGCAGTTCGCCACGACCAGGGAGGCACTGACGTGCTGGCAAACCATTGGGGTAAGCAGTCTGTCCCTATGTTGCATTGCCTAACAGCATCGAAGAAGAACCCATGGCGTGCCATCGTGGCTACCCCCTGATGCCGTCTAGCTGTCAGCTGTGCATTGCTGGGAAGAGAAGTGCGACCGCACCCTCGCATCCCGGTGCTGGCAACCCGCAGCGGCCACCACATACATCGCAGAACACTCAGGTCCCGTCATGCATGGCGGCCTCGGTGTCTGTGTTGTTTGGAAAGCACCTTGCGCCCGCCTGATCTGTCTGGCCTCCTGTGTGCAGCATGCAAGCCCTTGCGTGGGCCAACAGTGTTTCGGCCTCGGCACATCCATGATGATTGTGGCCGAGCAGCCGTCACTTGCGTTTCTAGCCATTGCAGCTGTGTGCGGCCATCTACCCACGTGGGCTAGCAGGACGCCGGTGGGAGATTTGAACGGCCAGTTTTGTGTCTTGGTTACGCCAAAGTGGGGAGATAGGTGGCAACGGTCAGGTTCAGCCTTGGTTTGCTCGTGCGGCGGCATGGTGCTGAGCTGCAGGACTGTGCAAGGCTGCCCATTGGTCCATGCCTCGATGGTCTCTGCGGCAAGTGTCTTGTTGGAGTCAGCCACTGCGCGAGCTGCATCCTCGGAGAGCACAGCTGCCTGCCTGCAGCTGCCTGTCGCTGAGAAGTATGCTTGTTTGGGCGGCTGCGTGTCGCGGTTCCACGGGCATGCTCGATGGCGTGGCGTGGGTAGACCTGGGGATGCACCCTTCCCACGGCAGGACAGCGTCCACTGGTCGGCCGACGCATGGTCCCTGGCAAGTGTACCACCATAGCACATCTCCACGTATGGAATGCAGCACATTTCTACCAACTAAGTACATACTGTAGCGAGCTGCTAGTTATAATATAACGCACTTGCACGGTAGCGTTCAGCCCTCATGTTCTTCCATCTGCACACGCCTGTGCATGCACGTCGCGTCCCCAGGCACAGGACTTGTGCGGGCTTGCCCACGCGCTTGCCTGCACGTCTGTCTGTACGCTCTTCTCCGCTGCACCCCGTTTGCGCGACCGGCGATGTTTCCGCCCAGAGCTCTATGCGATGCGCCACTCCATGTCCGGCCTGACCTCATCCACCTTGCCCATGCGGTGCACTCGCCCCTGTGTGGCAGAGCCTGTCCAAGCACAACCGCCGGAGCCTGCGAGCCTTGGCACGCCAGAGGAGAAGGGATGCGGAACAACAGGAAGCCACCGGCAAGCGAGACAGGGAGGTGGCGGCAGATACCTTGCGTGCTGGGGAGGACGTGACGGCAGACCGCATGGATGAACCAAGGTACGTGCCTGCTCATGGGGCGCACGCACAAACCCCTTTCTTGCCTGGCGCCGTTCACCCCTTGGGCCAGTGTTCATGGCCACATTTGCCGATGCCACTGCCACCCCTTTCCCCATCTCCCCCTTTCCTTGTCTACCCCCACCCTATGATGCAGCTTCATGCCTGCACTTGTTAACCCCGTTTGGACGGCCAAGCTAGCTGGCTTCTTCCCTCTAGTCTTGCGCCCAAGTAACCCACCTCCTCCCTTCATCGACCTGCTAGCTGGCGCACCTGTCGCAAGGTAACCTGATGGCTCCATGCCCCTGCGTGGGACCCAAACAGAGCGGGTGGTCGGACTCTGCGGGCCATGGGCGCGCTGTGGTTGTGCCGCGTGGCAACATTGCGCCCCCTGTGATGCCCCCTGTTGGCACCACCATGCATGTCCTTGGGGACGGACAGCCATCGGCGGGCGTGTCACTCAGTGGTTTGGCACTTTATTCAAAAGCTTGCCACACTTAAATTCTGGTACTTTTATTATTCTCCACCATTTGTGTTGATTTGCTGCTGCCACTTCCAATTCTGTAACCTGTTCTTTAGAAGCTATGCCCATGGAAGGTCCTTACTGCTGCTGGCACAGCTGCACATGCTCTTATGAAGCAAGGGTATGGGTGTGTGCTGGCATCTGCGAGGTGGCGCGTGCGATGGCTGCACCAACGCCATGGCTTCACAAGCCTTGGTCGCGAGGCCCTAATTTCAAAACAGGTACGGTGCGGGTAGCACGTGCAAGCCTGACAGGGACCACGTGGCCATTCACCCTGGGAGAACCTGCAGGAAGACGTCCGTGAAAAGGCCCAAGATCAATTCCCAGGGCAGCCAGGGGGACACCCTGAAGGGCGACAACTCCAGGTCGTTGCCATCATCAGACAATGCTCAGCACCTGGAAGACTTCGCTTCGCTCAAGGTGAGGTCTGCATGCACCATCCGCTGGCATGTGACAGAGTGTTCATTAGATTGCCTGCCACCCTGTCCCCCTCGCTTCGTTCGCCTGCAGCCTGTGGAGGACCGTGCTTGTTTACACGCAACGGCACCGTGCTTCTATTGCACGTGGTGCCATCGCAATTCAGCATCACCGCGTGCATCATGTTCTAGCAAAACACTTCCATCATGCCACTGCACATGCATCCTTGCAAAGCCCATATTTATGCAGTTAGGACTTAATTGCCATCATACATCGGCTTGCCCATAAGTTGTCTCTAAGTTGTAGTGGCCATGGCAGGGGACAGAGGCCAGGATACGCTCTGTGTGTGATGATACTGTCACCCGCAAGGATGCCACGACTCGGCCCTGGCTTGCATGCTACGTACACCGCATTGCAAGCCTAGCTACCAGGCCAGCTGGCTGCCATGCATGCCGTGCCAAGAATTCACTGTACCAGGCATGACCATGCATGTTGAATAGCTCATGCGGAGCTGACGGACAATTGAAACGTTGGACGAGTCTTGCATAGGGGTGACCCTCTTCAAACAAGCAGCGAAGATCATTGCCTGGAATAGTCAACTCTTGGGTGAAAAGCCATGACATTGACGACAGCTTTGGGTTAAACAGCAACCAATTGATGCAAGGACTGAAGTGCATGGCCGATCAAGTTTATCAGGCATTGGCTGGGTAGTCACCATTGTGACGATAGTCTCCCCCCCTTACTTCCAACTTTTCACACGAGGCAGAGGTGAAAAGTCGCCGCTTAATTTGATGTTTCGGCCCAAAACCCTCAGCAGAAGCACCGATCTCAGACTAAGTGAGTATCGATGTGCACACCGAACCGACAATTATTAAGCAGCACTTGAGATGCTGTCAATGGCCTTGCATTACAGGTCTTACGACCTCTACTACCTTCATAAGTAGTAGTACTACCTATAGTCTGTATAGTATCTGTCTGCACAGAACTCTAAATTTTCAACTGCCGATGGCGACTTGGATTCG
>RPFO01000156.1:3780090-3897590 GCA_009746045.1 Mesostigma viride
ACTGCCCGGCTGCAGCCACGGACCGGCTCGGTGTCAGACGCGTGGCTTCCCCACCATGCAGGTGGCTGGGGGGGCGCATTGGCCTCTACAACCTGTTCAGCCAGATCGTGTTGTCCTGTGAATCTTGCTCAAGACATTAACACGTCGTTTGTAATGACTCAGTCCTAAAAATAGGACTGAGTATACCATCTTTGAGATCATGTGGCGGTAAGGGGGGGGGGGTACCCCACATGTTTGATATGCATCATAGCACTCAATATCTTGCTAATGCTTGGGCAAGTGCTTAAAAAATCATATGTTGACCAAATCATGGAAAATTATGCATGAGTCTCAACCCTTACTCGCGATTTTGGAATTTTCTGTGGAAGCACGAGTGTGTAAAATCCAATAAAATCCATATTCACTATTAAAAATCATAGGCATGTAGATAATAGAGTTCTTGACCTGTGGAAAAAAACCTGACTTAATTCGGCCACTGGCACTGCCTGAAACATGCAAAACACTGCCAGTCCTATAAATAGGACTGAGCCTTGGTAGCAAAATGCTAGCATGCTAGCACCATCCAAACCAACATTTATTATGTTCAGCTCTATGAACTTGCTGAACAGAACACAAAAATAACACAGAAAAGCAAATGTCGCTGTGCCACTTGATAAAACATGGCATTTCACACGTATAGATGCCATGGCGTGTCAACAGTGACAACCGCAACAGGGCAGGTAGCAAGGCCATCTAACGCCTGCAGCTAGGACCAGCAAGTGCCCTGGCACGAGTGGCCTTGCCAGCCGCCCAGCGCTTGCCTGCCTCAGAGCGCTGGGTCAGGGGCTGCAGTGCCCGCTGCTTGCCCTTGTCGTCGTCCAGGCCAGGGACATTGCCCGTGTGCCACACGGGGAAGCATCCCTTGCACAGGGCCACGTCGCACTCAGGGCACCAGAAACAGGTGCGGGGAATGCGGGACTGAGCCCCTTCCGCCTTCGACTTGTCCCCGGCGGCCGTGCAGACCACGCACTGCGCCTGCTTGACCCAGGGGATGGGCTCGATCCTGGTGTGGGTGCCACTGGTGCGCCCCTCCAGGCCCGCCACCACCGCTGGCACGTCGAGGCTGTCGAAGGGGAGGCGTGCGCCGTCCCACTTGTTGGCCACCAGCTTGTTCGCCAGCTCGGCGTGGAAGTCGTGGTGAGAGAGTGCCTCCTTGGGGTTGCCCACCATGCATGATGCAGTGGAGGTTGTGCGCCTGGGACACCGTCTCAGCCAGCATGCCCATGAATGGGCGGAGCGTCCACTGCTTGGATACAATGGCCGACTGCACATTATACTCCGCGCAGTGCATGTCTTTCACATCCACGGCCTTGTAGGAGCGCCAGTAGGTCACCACGTGGAGGGGAGCAGGCACCTGGATGCGGTTGGCGTTGCGGCCCCCGTGGCGGGACACCATCACCTGCACGATGGGGATGCCGGTGGCGCACAGCCAGACCATCTGGCGGTCCTGCCAGCCCACCACGCTCACGCCGGTGTCGCTGTTATACGCCCAGCACCACCACCCCTGGGCCGGCTTCTTGGGCACCATCTTCTTCAGCTCCTTCCAGGGGATGCCCTTCCTGTTGGTCATGACTGTGCCGACGGAGTCGTGCCCCTTGTTGCTCAGCTGGATGGCGTTCTCATAGCCAGTGTAGAAGCGGTCGGTCACAATGGTGCAGCCATCCCGTGGCAGTGTGTCGCACAGCCGCTGCACCACGTTGACAACATGGCCTACCTCGGGCAGCTTGTCATACGTCTCAGCATGCCAGATGTAGCCATAGGGCCAGTCGCACAGGCAGTACTTGCGGATGTGAAACTTGTTGGGCTTGCAGCTGTTGTAGCACCGGATGGGGCAGTACTTGTGGCGCGTCTCAATGCTGCGCTCATCCAGTGCCATCTCCCCGCTCGGCACGTAATAGCGCTTGTAAGCATCGTTGAGCAGCTTCTCCAACCAGTCCAGCTGCCAGAGACGGTGTGCGCGTGTGTTGGTCTCAGCTGGCCTGTCCTCATTGTTATTGAAGTGCAGGAACCTGGTGATCTGCTGGAAACGGTACAGAGGCATGTAGCGATGGAGACGTGGGGTGCCGCTGGGGCCGACGTCTTCCTCTTGGAAAAACAGCTTCATCTGAGATGCATGCACCAGGCCCATGGCCAGCACGCAGCCCAGGTAGATGCCAAGCTCATGGACGGTGAGCGCGACCCACTTCCTCCCACCATTCTGGCCAGCGCCCTTCTGTTCCGCATAGCTGTTTGTAGCAGCCACAATGCGGGCCAGCACATCCATAACGGGCACAAGAAGAAGCCAGAGATCCAGCACCTTCATGGGAGTGACACGAGTGGGAATGTTCTTCGTGGCTGGAGCTGTCCCCCTTGCTTGCGGATTGATGCTCGGTGCTGTGCCTGGCGCAGGCTCCCCGACCCCAAAAACCCAGCTGCCGGTGGGCCGTGGCTCAGCCTCTTCGTCGCCCTCATCGAGAGGGCGCGGCAGGACATCAGCGTCCACAATCTCGTGATCTGCCTCGTCATCACCACCATCATCGGGCAGTTCATCCTCCTCCGAGTCCTCCTGCGCCCGGGCAGCGGCACGATTGCTGCGTTTCCTCCTGCGCTTGGGCTTGGAACCTTCAGGAGCGGTGCGTCGAGGCCGGCCACGCACGCGCCCAGCGCTCAGGACCGGGATCACCATCGCCAGCTGCGGCTATCTCGGGCTGGGGGGGCGCAGCACGCTCGCCACTCAGATTCACATAGGTTGGGTCGGCATCGGAATCTGGGTCACCAGCGGCCTCCTCAGGCTCATCCGACTCGTCTTCCGTGTCCACAAGGTCAGGGACATCATCCTCGTCATCCTGGTGGGCTGCATGCTCCAGGATATATTTCTTGGGCCACTTATAAGTCTGAGGATCGCCCGGAAACTGGACGTGGAAACGGGCTCCATTGCGCGAAATTTCGACAACTTTCCCCACGCAAAATGTGGTGTCCCACAAATCACCATAGGTGTCTCGGGCCCAATCTGCTCCGAAGTCTGTCGCTTTGACTTTTACTTCAAACCCTATATTGATAGTACAATCTGCCGCGCCCCTACCCCGTGTCGCCGCCATTTTTGCTCGTGCATCGTCTTCGTCCTCATTTTTGGTACTTTCCGTCGGCCCGTTTTGGCCAAAATTTGGCCCCCCCCCCTGTACTTTGACCGTCCATTTGACCGTCCAAACAAAATCCAAAAAAATCCCAAAAATATGTCCCAGATAGATCTTTTCACGTAGTATTTGAATAAATTTAGAAAGAATTTTTTTGACAAACTTGGATGAATTGGATTTGGATGAATTTTCTACAAAACCCTAAAACTCAGTCCTAAAATTAGGACTGAGTTGAACTCAGTCCTAAAAATAGGTGTGGTTACAAACGACGTGTTAAAGAGAAGCCTATGGCCCCCGTGTTTGTACATAGTTGATCACGAAATGTGTGCGGGCCTTGCATGCCTTCGCTTGGCAACCGATCTTCGGGTGCCCCATGTCAGCAGGTGATGGCCAGGCTGGGCCAGTGTGAGCTAGTACGGCAATACGGCAATACGGCAAAACCTCGGCGTATTGCGTATTTCGTATAATACGTGTATTATACGTGTATAATACGGCGTACTACTAGCAAAATTTCTAGTACGGCAATACGCCAAACCTCGGCGTATTGCGTATTTCGTATAATACGGCGTACTAGCTCACACTGGGCTGGGCAGGCCGTAGTCCCGAACTGGGGGCCCGGGATGTGTCCACCATTAATTAATTAATTAATTAGACTCGTGCTCCCGTTGGGGAGTCACGGATGTGTCCACCATGCATGGCATTTGATAGACAACTTTTCCGATGCAGGGGAATTAAGTCAAGTTCTTTTCATCACATGTTTTCAACTTGGCTCATCACCATCATCATCCTGTGAGTCGTCAAATGTGGATAGGTCTGCAGGCAGGCTTGAGCTTCCATGGTTTGCATCTCCCAGATTTCAAGTGGCCTGCAATGGTTGTTTGATTGTGACTTTGGCAAAATATCACTGTACTGTCCGCAATGAACAAACTAGTATTTCAAGTATAGTAAAACAACCATTCCTGTTCCAACCTATAGTATCCTTAGTTTACTAGCAGCCCTGAGCTCCAGGAAGGTGCAGGCGACACTCCATCCTGCCCTTGGCTTCCAGCCGAATATATGCCAGATGGTCTACTTGATATGCCAGACCTCCTTTGCGGCCGTTCCGAGCTTGGCACTGGATTCGTTGTCCACACCGTCGCGCGCGTCGCTACTGTATAATAAACATGATGTTTTCTGGCATACGCGGGCTTTTGGTTCCCGCCGCACATTTGAAAGTGCTGTACGTCCTCCGGATTTTTGCCTTTGCACCGTGTGCAGTTCTTGGACGTTTGGAATCATGGCATGGCTAACGTGATGACTGACTAGCTAGACCTTTTCAGTGGTTTTCCATCTGCGGGTATTTCCTCGTAAATGGTGGGAGAGCGATCGCAGCAATGGTGCTCACCACTAGACACTCCCTGCCAGTTACACTCGAAACACACGCCCTGATCAAGCAAGCTGTTTCCGGCCCCGCCGTCTAGGTCATCTAGTTGCTCTACGTACGTAAATTCAAGATCCGATTTCCGAACATATCTCCGTTGGAAGTACACGTAGCACATATCCCTGAGAAGGGGCATATTGCTTTTAATACACTCTGGGCTACTTCCTGCAAGCCTGGGTAGGGTGTAAACTACACCTGCTCTGGGTACACAAAGTGCACCTGCACCACTATGTATTCCAGCACCTAAGGTGCGGAGATTAATTAATTAATTAATTAACTAATAGACACGTGATTGCGTCACGTGAGCATAAGTCCTCAGTGGGAGGGAAACATGGGATGGAATGGATGGTGTAAGCTATCTAGGTCCTACTTACAGGGGTGTGGGCATCTCGGCCCGAATCGCTATGAATGCCATACGCGGTCACACGCGGAGCCCCCACAGACTTGGCCCAAGTCTTCATTCCCGGCGGGTGGTCTCCTTCATCACTACTTGCCATCTATCCTTGCGTACCATCTGCCTCCATATTACAGACAAACCAGGAGGCTGCCCGGGTGTGAGCCCGTCACGTCTAGTGTAGCACATGTCCATGCCGAGTCTATCACGAAAAGTCCACGGGTGGCGGCCCTGCGGACATAGGGTGGAAGATCATCATGGCTAAACTATGGCTAGGGCATGGCGTCTCAACAGAGAGTTGCTCTCTGCATAGGCAAAGCTGGGCTAAAATTCTTAATGCATCATCCGTGGGAGTCCCATCATAGGCGCACATGCGCATAGGCGTGGGCCACGTGCTAAGCTAAGCCTGACTAGTCTACACTACTGCTATATATTCCCCAGGCTGGGGTTGCTGGGGTGGCGGGGGGCGCCTGCCAGGGCTTGTGGTCGACGTGGATGACCGCCCCCCTCCAGTATACCGCTTTCCCCCCTGCGCTCTGCCGGAGCTGGAGGTAGGTCGGCCATAGCTCCCGTCGCTGTTGTTGCTGCGCCAGGGTCAAGTCGTCGTCCCGCGTGTAGGAAGTCCTCGCGAGCTTCTTGAGGCGTTTAAGAAACAACAGCTTATCCGCAATGTAATCACAGGTGAGGAGCAGGGGGGCCGGTCCAGCCTTACCCCGCGCGCGGGGAAGGCGGACAGCCGACATCCTGATCGAGCTCACCAGTGAGTTCCATGGGGGGTAAGGATGTCGCGCTTAAACGCTATGAGAAGAGACTCGGAGTCCTCACCTGCCGGCTGGTCGAAGCGCTTGACGATGACGTTATGGCCCTGCGCTTGGTGATGTCGGCCTCCTCGCGGAGGTCGAACGTTTGTTGCTTGATCGAGCTGTGCCCTGATGGTGGAGGCAGTGGAGGTGGTGTGGTGCTTCAGCATGTCCGCCCAGGTCTGGGTGGGAGGAGCATCGTTGGCTTGGCCAGCAGGTGCTGACCGGGCGGCAATATCCTTCAGTGACCGCCTGGGCGGTGAGGCCTGCGGTGTTTTGCAGGCACTCAATGGCGATGGCATTGTCGTGGAGGCGCTTGCCGATGTCGCGGAGCTGGCTACGTATGTAAGCCAGCCATAATTTCAATGCACAAGGCTACACATTTCCATCTCCATTCATATTCATCATCCTGAACGACTCGAAAACGCTGAACAGATAATGGCAGGTGATGCCAGATCTCCTTTTCGGCCGTTCCGAGCTTGGCACTGGATTCGTTGTCCACATCGTCGCGTCGCTGCCGCAACACGATGTTTTCTGGCATCCGCGGGCTTTTGGTTCCCGCCGCACATTTGAAAGTGCTGTCCTCCGGCTTTTTGCCTTTGCACCGTGTGCAGTTCTTGGACGTTTGGAATCATGGCATGGCTAACGTGATGACTGACTAGCTAGACCTTTTCAGTGGTTTTCCATTTGCGGGTATTTCCTCGTAAATGGTGGGAGAGCGATCGCAGCAATGGTGCTCACCACTAGACACTCCCGGCCAGTTAGGCTAGAAACACACGCCCTGATCAAGCATGCTGTTTCCGGCCCCACCGTCTAGGTCATCTAGTCGCTCCACACGTAAGCCAGCCATAATTTCAATGCACAAGGATACACATTTCCATCACCATTCATCTTCATCATCCTGAACGACTCGAAAACGCGGAAAAGATAACGGCAGGCTCGAGCTACCATGGTCCGGATTCTCCCGATTTCTGGCCTGCGCTGGTTGTCTCTTTGAGATAATGGCAGGCTCGAGCTACCATGGTCCGGATTCTCCGATTTCGGGCCTGCGCTGGTTGTCTCCTTGAATTGAATTGAATTGAATTGTAACATAACTCCGTTGGGAGAATATGTAGCACATATCCCTGAGAAGGGGCATATGGCTTTCAATACATTCTAGGCTACTTCCTGCAAGAGTGGAATGTAAGCAACACTTGCTCTAGGTGCACCAGGGCACCCGCACCCTCATGGTCTATCACGCTATGCCCAGCCAAGAAGCGGGGGGGAGCATGCCATGGGGGGGAAGATCATCATGGCTATACGAGGGCTAGGGCATGGCTTCTCGACAGAGAGCATCTCTCTGCATAGGTATAGCATAGCTAAATTCTTAATGCAACATCCATGGGGGTCCCATTATAGGCATGGCTTGGCTAAATTCTGAAGGCAACATCCATGGGGGCCATTATGGGCGCACATGCGCGTGGGCCACATGCTAGGCTAAGCCTTACTAATCTACACTACTGGTATATATATTCCTAGTCTGAGGTGGCAGGAGGGGGCTGCCAGGGCTTGTGGTCAACGTGGATGACCGCCCCCCTCCAGTATACCGGCTTCCCCCTTGCGCTCTGCCGGAGCTGAAGGTAGGTCGGCCATAGCTCACGTCGCCGCTGTTGCTGGGCTACTGTTGCTGGGCAGGGTCAAGTCGTCGTCCAGCGTGAAGCGAGTCTCCGAGAGCTTCTTGCGGCATTTAAGGAACGCCAGCTTGTCCGCCATGTACTTAAAGGTGAGGAGCACGGGTGCCGGGCCAGCCTTCCCCCGCGCGCGGGGGAGGCGGACAGCCGACATGTCCAGCTCACCAGTGAGTAACATGGGGGCAAAAATGGCGCGCTTAAATGCCTCAAGAAGGCTCGTGGAGGTCTCACCTGCCGGCTGGGTGAAGTGCTTGACGATGACATTGTGGCTGCGCCGGGCGATGTCGGCTTCCTCGCGAAGGTCGAGGGCTTGTTGCTTGAGTTGTGCCGAGATGGTGGAGGTGGTGGAGGTGGTGTGCTGCTTAAGCAAATCCGCCCAGGTGGAGGGAGCATCGCCGGCCGGGCCAGCAGGCGCCGGCTGGGCGGCAATGTCCTTCACCGCTTGGGCGGTGAGGCCGGCGGTGTCATGCAAGCTCTCAAGGGCGTTGGCGGTGGCTTGAAGGCGTTGGTCGAGGTCGAGGAGCTGGGCTTTGATGTCGGCAGTGGAGGCGGAAATGGCAGTGGAGGTGGCGGTGAGGTGAGGAAGTTCAGCAGCCAGCGGACCACCCATTGCTGCGACGTCAGCAGCAAGGGGGGTCACGTGCTGCTGAAAGGCTTCCGTGAGGATGGAACGGAGGGCGGGGGCGGAGATGGATGGAGCCCAGATCTCGCCGTCAGAGCGCTGGGTAAGGGAGTTGAGGATGGTATGCTGGATTTGAGGGCGAGCGCACCCGAACAGCAGGCGGATGTCGTTCCATCTGCGGCCGTCCGGGAGGAGGAGGCGATTGCTGTCGTGGAGATGGAGGCACAGGTCGTAAAGCGAGGCGTAGTCCCCGAAGAAGATGCAGTGCAGAGCATCGGCCGGAGACATGTTGGTCCAGTCGTGATCATCGACCTGGAAAGGTTGGGGCCGAAAGCGCGGTTCAGAGGGGCGGGAGCCTCCTGTTTTGTTGGCTGAGCGGGTGCGTTTCGGGTCAGGCGATGCCGATGGCGAGGCATTAAGCCCGGGAGGTTGCTGGGTGACCACCAGTGCACGACTAGTGTCACCGCTGCCTGCCGGAACTGGCACAGCTGCAGCCGCAGCTGCCGCATTTTCATGGCCGAGCGCATCCGCTAAACTGCGTTGCGTCAAAGGACGTTTGCTCGTCATATATTGCGTTTTAGATTCGGAAAATTATATCAGCATGTGCGTCTCAGAAAGACGAAGCGATAGTGATATTCACGGCTAAATTCGGTGCTCAAACGTAAAAGTTATGAGCTCCGCCATCAGCCATGGCTACCTCGTGGCTCGTGGCTCGATACGTTGTCTCCTTGACAGCTACACAATAGCTACACAGCAGCCGAATATAGCTATAGCACACAGCAACGACATCGCGCCAAAGACATCTTCAGCTGTGTTGGTGCTGATGCAATTACATCATGAAACCCTTAGCTGCCATCTGAGTTCTAGTGCAATGGTCACTTTTTTCCGATAAAGATCAAGGTATCTGAGAACTATCATGTTTATTTGCTGTAGCCACAGATCAAAGGCTACCTCCTTTCCAAGCTTGGCCACACCGCATTTGGGAGGCCACCCCCTATCACATAGTAGACCCACAGTTCAAAATAATCATAATAAGCAGAATTCTCCTCGGTTCACACATCTGCTGTGACTGCGGATATCATAACCCTTCAAGTGGGGTTCTACATTGTTTCCATGTAAGTCTTGCACACCCGCGACACTGCTTGATCTGTGCGTGAATTACCATGCCTGGCTTGCGTCAGCAGCCCGCAAACCTGCACGGCAGCTGCGCTTGTGCAGGGCGGCTGACTGTTTACATCCATGCCCTTGGAGACCACTTGCCTGGCATTACTTGTAGGGCTTGCCTTGCGAAGCATTAGTGACACTGCCTGCCCGCATGCCCACCCATGTGGTAGACACCTCCGTTCGACTGCTTGGTGGGCGTCCGTTACCACCATGGGTGGCCCTAGCCTCGTGAGCTTGGTGAAGCCACTGCTGCTCCCCGCCATCTGCAGCCAGCCACAAATGGGTGTGTGCCAGGTGCCCACCAGCTACCAGGCCGCCCTAGCTGGCAGCCAGGCAGTGAGGGACAACAAGGCATGTACGATGCACCTTCTTCATCCAACACCACTTCGCACCAGGTAGCACCAGGCAGTGCTTCATACTTGCACGCGTGGCCGACATGGTGGGTGTGCGCCGCCACCCACAGCCCCAATCGCGGCGACAAGAGAAACAGATGGCCATGGCCTGCTCACCTCAGCCATAGCCCACCACCATGCCGCCCCATCACAACCCTGCCGCACCGTACCCTGGCATGGGAGCCATGTTGGGGGCTGAGGAGAAACACAGCCGGCCGGGACGAGCCATGCTCGCTTCTTACAGATGCCAGCGAATAACTTGGCAGCGCAACGTGCCCTGACAAGCTGGCAGCAGGTATGTCACCAAATCAGGCACGATTTCCCATATCTGCCATTAGGGACCTCTCCCCGGATAGCACACCACGGGCCGCGTCCAGCTGGCTCCTCCCTCCTGTGTGCTTGATGCGGCCACCGCACACCCGCTAGTTGGGCCGTCCACGCTCACTGCTGCCCCAGGGCTGGCCTCCACCTGCCGCGGGGCCTTCACTTCGGCCGTGCGGCCACCCTTCAGCTGACAAGTGGCGCCTTCTTTACCTTCTCCGCGCCGGCCTCGGGCTTGGCGGGCGGCGGCCCCTTGACCTTCTGCAGCACCACCTGGATGACGTCTTCGTCCTCCATTTCGTGGTCGCGGCCGCATCGCTGCGGGTTGTGCTTGGCGCTGGTGCCCCAGACAAGCGCATAGTTGAAGCGCGCGAGCATGTCGCGGTGGACCTGCTCCACCGCGCTCTCCACTGTGACGCCGTTGCGGTACGTCGACAAGATCAGTGGCTCAGTGAAGTCCGGCGGGTGGCCCTGCTTCTTGGTGTAGACGCGCACGAGGTCCATCTCCTCCCACATCTGCTCCAGCAGGCGGTCCATGTTCAGGTTGAGGTGTGCGGAAACGACCACGCTGTGCGGGCGGCGCGCCAGCTCATCCACCTCCTCGATGGTGATTGTGTCGATCTTGTTGTACACATACATGCAGCGCACGTACTTGCGGTTGCCTTCAATCACGTCAATCTGGGGGCGTGGTGGCCATACGCACACGCAGGGGTTGCCATGGCCATGGTGGGGGTGACAGCATAAGCAGCGGGAATGAGAATGAAACGGGGCTCGGAACAGGGGGAAGAACTGGGGGAAAGGATGGCAGAAGGCCAGGCAGCACGCACGTGCACGCGCCTGTTGGAATGGGCAGCAGTGGCTGCATGTGTGTCATGTTGCGGGTGTGCGCACACGGCTGGGTGTCATGTGGGCATGGAGGCAACCGGATGCCAGCACGCGCCAGCACGGGGCCATGGGGCCCAGGCACGGGCTGACTACACGAGGAGCACGCGATGGCAGCGCAGGGAGCGCTAGCCATCGACGGGCGATGCGCCGTGCGGCATGCTGGCGCGTCCTCTGCAGGCGATGGGCCGTGTAGCTCGCACGTGAATGGAGAAAATACGTGTGAAAAAAGAAGCTCATGTGCGAAAAAAAGAATAGAGAAGCAGGTCTACCACAACTTTGCAATGCCCAATAGGTTCTTCCCACGCCCATCTTCCCCTCCCCACCTCCATAAACAAAAAAAGCAGGATCACTGTGTGTGCTGACCTTGGTACTCCCCATCTATCGTGCCTGTGTCAGTACCTGTTGGTCTCTATCAATACGCATCGTGCCTGTGTCAGTACCTGTTGGTCTCTATCAATACGCATCGTGCCTGTGCCAGTACCTGTTGGTCTCTATCAATACGCATCGTGCCTGTGCCAGTACCTGTTGGTCTCTATCAATACTCATCGTGCCTGTGTCAGTACCTGTTGGTCTCTATCAATACGCATCGTGCCTGTGTCAGTACCTGTTGGTCTCTATCAATACGCATCGTGCCTGTGCCAGTACCTGTTGGTCTCTATCGGAACGCATCGTGCCTGTGTCAGTACCTGTTGGTCTCTATCAATACGCATCGTGCCTGTGTCAGTACCTGTTGGTCTCTATCGGTACGCATCGTGCCTGTGTCAGTACCTGTTGGTCTCTATCAATACGCATCGTGCCTGTGTCAGTACCTGTTGGTCTCTATCAATACGCATCGTGCCTGTGTCAGTACCTGTTGGTCTCTATCGGAACGCATCGTGCCTGTGTCAGTACCTGTTGGTCTCTATCGGAACGCATCGTGCCTGTGTCAGTACCTGTTGGTCTCTATCAATACGCATCGTGCCTGTGTCAGTACCTGTTGGTCTCTATCGGAACGCATCGTGCCTGTGTCAGTACCTGTTGGTCTCTATCGGAACGCATCGTGCCTGTGTCAGTACCTGCTGGTCTCTATCAATACGCATCGTGCCTGTGTCAGTACCTGTTGGTCTCTATCGGAACGCATCGTGCCTGTGTCAGTACCTGTTGGTCTCTATCAATACGCATCGTGCCTGTGTCAGTACCTGTTGGTCTCTATCGGAACGCATCGTGCCTGTGTCAGTACCTGTTGGTCTCTATCAATACGCATCGTGCCTGTGTCAGTACCTGTTGGTCTCTATCAATACGCATCGTGCCTGTGTCAGTACCTGCTGGTCTCTATCAATACGCATCGTGCCTGTGTCAGTACCTGTTGGTCTCTATCAATACGCATCGTGCCTGTGTCAGTACCTGTTGGTCTCTATCGGAACGCATCGTGCCTGTGTCAGTACCTGTTGGTCTCTATCAATACGCATCGTGCCTGTGCCAGTACCTGTTGGTCTCTATCGGAACGCATCGTGCCTGTGTCAGTACCTGTTGGTCTCTATCAATACGCATTGTGCCTGTGTCAGTACCTGTTGGTCTCTATCAATACGCATCGTGCCTGTGCCAGTACCTGTTGGTCTCTATCGGAACGCATCGTGCCTGTGTCAGTACCTGTTGGTCTCTATCAATACGCATTGTGCCTGTGTCAGTACCTGTTGGTCTCTATCAATACGCATCGTGCCTGTGTCAGTACCTGCTGGTCTCTATCAATACGCATCGTGCCTGTGTCAGTACCTGCTGGTCTCTATCAATACGCATCGTGCCTGTGTCAGTACCTGTTGGTCTCTATCGGTGCGCATCGTGCCTGTGTCAGTACCTGTTGGTCTCTATCAATACGCATCGTGCCTGTGTCAGTACCTGTTGGTCTCTATCGGAACGGATCGTGCCTGTGTCAGTACCTGTTGGTCTCTATCAATACGCATCGTGCCTGTGTCAGTACCTGTTGGTCTCTATCAATACGCATCGTGCCTGTGTCAGTACCTGCTGGTCTCTATCAATACGCATCGTGCCTGTGTCAGTACCTGTTGGTCTCTATCGGAACGGATCGTGCCTGTGTCAGTACCTGTTGGTCTCTATCAATACGCATCGTGCCTGTGCCAGTACCTGTTGGTCTCTATCGGAACGCATCGTGCCTGTGTCAGTACCTGTTGGTCTCTATCAATACGCATCGTGCCTGTGCCAGTACCTGTTGGTCTCTATCAATACGCATCGTGCCTGTGTCAGTACCTGTTGGTCTCTATCGGAACGCATCGTGCCTGTGTCAGTACCTGCTGGTCTCTATCAATACGCATCGTGCCTGTGTCAGTACCTGTTGGTCTCTATCAATACGCATCGTGCCTGTGTCAGTACCTGCTGGTCTCTATCAATACGCATCGTGCCTGTGTCAGTACCTGCTGGTCTCTATCAATACACATCGGTATCAGCCGCACCTCGCTCCCTAGCCATGCGGGGCAAGCAACGCGCCCCCGCCCTGTTACTGGGACTGCCCCCCGTGTCTGGGGTGGGGGCCATTGTCGGTGCTATCACCCGGCCCCCCACCTGCCGTGGCAGCCCCGTGCATCCCCACCCCGGCACCGCACGCCCCTACCCTTGCCATGGCTATGGGAATGGCCACGTGGCTGCTCCCATGACAATTACACATGGCCAGGGGGCAGAAGTGGCTGCCCTTTCCACGGCAACACCGCGCCCTATCGCACACATGCACGCGCGTACCAGACAGTACCCTAGAGTGCACATGCCGGCGGGACGTGTACCGCCTCATGCCCTATCGTGGGCTGCGTGCGTGCGCGCGCATTCTCGGTCATGCCCTACCAGCGCGCCTTGTTGTGTGCGCGCGCGTACCAGGTCGTCCGCGGTGGCGTCCTCTCGAAAGAGCACCTCCGCGTTGTGGATCTTGTACTCGTGCAGGATGTTGTAGCACAGCTTCTCGTCCATGTGGGTCAGCGCGACCGTGCTGTTGAAGGAGACGCCGCCCATCTTCTTGCGCTTCAAATAGATGCTGGGAGGGCGCTTGTTGAGGCGCAGGCCGACCGCCTCTAGCTCGCGCTCGATCACACTCTTGCCCGCGTCCCCCTTGAGCGCGTCCACCACGATCATGATCATATCCGACGACTTGGCCACGCTGATCACCTGCCGCCCACGGCCCTTGCCCTCGCTCGCGCCCTCGATGATGCCGGGCAGGTCCAGCAGCTGGATCTTGGCGTCCTTGTAGTGGATCACGCCCGGGATGCACGTCAGCGTGGTGAACTCGTATGCCGCCGCCTCGCTCTTGGTGCCCGTCAACAGCGTCAGCAGCGTCGACTTACCCACCGAGGGGAAGCCGATTAGCGCGACGCGCGCATGACCGTAGCGTCCCACCTCGAAGCCGGTGCCCTCGCCGCTGCTGCCCTTGGCCGGCTCCAAAAGTTGCGTACGCAACTTGGCTAGGCGGGCTTTCAGAAGGCCCAGATGGTACTCGGTGGCCTTGTTCTTCTGCGTCCGAGCCTGAGCGACATCAGAAGGAATACGGGCATGACGTCGGAATTCAGAACAACTCCTACACCCCAAACAATGCTGCATACGATAGTGGTCTCGTGACAACACATGTGCTTTGAAATATGACGAAACTCACCATTTCGGCCTCGATATCCTTGATTCTTTCGGTAACTCCCATTTTTGCCGTTCAGCGTGCAGGTAAATATAAATATTCAAAAATATAATTATATATATTGCCCGCTTTTGCTGCTACCAAGAGAGAAAAAGAGCGTCAACAGCACGCTGCCTGATTGCGTTGGCAGAATACGCTCGTGTTAATGGCTATAAGTAAAGCCCGTCAGGTACGCTTGGCCGCCAGACAAAAGATTTACTAATCATGGCCATGAATGCGTAAACTGGCCTCCCCAAATTTGACCTACTAAAGTTAATTGAGCTAATCCGCCAAAATTTTAACTATGCATCATCATCATCATCATTTGATTCGTATTTCGCTGGAGTTAATCATATTAAGGGGCCGTGAGTACTTCGAGATTGGACCTGTGGGGCTCGGCAGCCTTTCGCTCCCTCCATGGCAAAATCCGGCAGTTTGGTCAGCCATGAACAGATTATACTGACAGCTCACATAACCGTCGAGCCGTATTTGGGCTCAGTTGTATATATTACATCTCGTTTACTCACAACTTCCCCTCCACTGAGTGCATGGCATGGTGGAAGGCGCTTCGACCTAGAAGCTATCCAATGCTTGGTAATATCCAATGCTTTGATACCCTAGATTGAAGATTCCGAACTCCACAATTTGTCCTGGTCAAGTTCCTAATTTTTGCGAAGGGACAGCTGAACGTGATGAGTGACGCGACGTCCAGGACTCCAGGTGTCTTTCCTTGCAAAAAGGGATCTCCAAACTGGGTACTTAAATTTTTGGTACTCTTTACTGTACAGTATCTGTACTGTACTCGTACTGTACGAGCTTGCGGTGTGCCCCATGAGCAGTGGCCCATGGGTGCGCACGGCCAGCAAATTCAACGACGGCCGGGCGTCGGGCGACCGTAAATCGGGTGGTCGGAATTTACGGAAGCGCATAATTTGGCTCTGATGACACAAACTCTAGTGCGGGGGTGAGTGCGGGGTTCCGGGACACCACCGCACTAAGTCCGACGCGCCTGCCCAGGCCACGCCGCGCCGGACCGGCACACGAGTTACGCGGGAAAAAAGGGCCTGCCGCGCCAATTACTGTAGGACTTGGCTAATTTCTTTGTTGACTACAAGCGCAGTCAAGGATGCAATTGGCATCATTGCATTATTTTTGCCAAGGTGCTGGCAATTTACGCTTGAAGGTGGCAAAAATCTGGTTTCTTTGTGATGCAGTATGAGTGACTATTGCCTGGCAATTGCGCAGCCGGGAAGTTGGGCGACGAGAATGCCATGGTTGTTCTAAAGTATAATCATCGGACCCTAATTTGTCTAAAGTAGGAGACAAACAGTCTTTGACGTCCCTGGGATCCATAGCAATAAAAATTCTGCTTTCTCTACTCGCAGCAATGTCGGCACACTTAGTTTCCTCTTCGAATCGATCTTTTGTCTGGCAATCTTTCCCTCTCTCGTTTTTTTCTCCCTCCCTCCCTCCCTTGCTCGCTCCCTCCCTCCGTCTCATGCGTTCCTCCAACGTCCCGTCCTGTCTTCTTCCCCCCACCCTGCCTTCTCTCGTTAGCTTCCGAGCTTTTTATGCATTGCCTCTCCATACCTCGCTACCAAGTTTCCAAGTAGACCTTGAAGAGATATACCGGGAAATGCGTCTGGACGCGGTCATCGTGCGCGCCTTTCTCTTCTGATTTTCTGCGTAAAGCTTGGTAGCACACCTTGTCGGCCCTCGCGGAACTGTCAGCCCGTATCTGGGAACTGGACCACATGTATCTGTTACAGTATCTTGCTTATTTTGCGTAGGTTGCTAGTGTTGCTGTATCCTTCAAGTTTAGTGTTGCAGAGTGTGACTGACCACTGTATCATTTGGTGATGGGTTTGTTGAATGCTGGGTTTGTTCTTGTATGAGTGTTTGTATAGGGATCCTTGTGTCCTAAAGTAGAAAGCTTGTCGTTGATACTGCTTCTTCTTTTTTTAGAGTAGCCCTTGGGACATGCAGGCAAGGATGGCATTACAAATATCAATGAAATACAGTACCAAGCTTTTTACCACTGACGTGCATTGTAAAATAGGTGCAGGCAACTGCCGTGCACATGCCGTGCCTGAAAATTGTTGAGCCCATGGTGAGCTTTTTTACTTATTTGGTAATTACAGCGTCAATACGTTGTCTAATGTCAACCAACGTGGATTGACCTGGGCTGAGGTTGTCAGTGTGTGCGTAAATGTAAAGCACACATGTATGGCTCGCATGTTTGGGAGCCGATCCTAGCCGAATCACACTTTGTTGGCACCCATGCCTGCAGCTAGTGGGGTCTTTGTGGCTAGGTACCTTGGGACAGTGTTGGGGTTGGCTAGCTAGACTACGTGCAAGATGATTCCACCACTGGCCATCAGTGGCTCGGTCCTTAGAGCAGCCAACATACCAGCATACTCGCGCATATTTCAGCTTTAGCACACCCACAGTTTGCCATAGTCCAACGAGCGTTGAACGCAGCTGTGGCCTGCCTTCGGGCATGAGTGAGGACGCAGGTGTCTTTGCCCCTTTCCCACTGTGCAACTTACAGGGACTGGAAAGCACTCTAGGTGCTACATGCCCACCCCACCGAGGCATGCTATAATTTATTTAATTTAATTTTAGAGCAGGAAACATGTTCCTGTCATCCATGAGATAGCGGCCATTGGCATTGTGAGGATGGATGCACGTCAGATCATATAGTAAGAATTTGGACAATCAAGAATGTGTTTGACGCTCTTTCAACCCAAATTAAGGTTTGACTGATAATTTGGTCGGGGCTCATTGCTCAACCATTCCAATGGGGATGTATGCTCGTTGACGCAGTCAATCATGACATCTTATGATTATTACTTACGGCAACGTGACGTGTGGATCCGCCAATAAATTAGCTATCAAGGTCAACCAGCATCGGTATGCATTATTAAATCAGCAGACGCATGCATGTGTTGAATGTTAGCAACGCATACCTTGTGTTGGCCGGCCACCTGCAAAATTACTGACCAGGTAGATGTTGAAGAACCTCACAATCATCCAGTTGTCGCATGGATCCTAGCTAGCCCACGAGGAAAATTTTCAAGGTGCCCAGTTTTATAGCAGTATGCATATAAGACACATGATACTGCACCACTGCGGCTAGCTTATGACTGTCCCCATCCCCCCTTCCCCATTCCATCAGGAAATATGCTGACGCTGTCTACGTGTTTATTAATTTATTCATTCATGACTGTGTAACATGGCCAACGTGAAGGCAGGCCTTTATGATAATGGGCCCTTCAACTCGAGAGCTCCATCCATTGCAGCCCTTGGGCATTTGCAGCTGCCAGCTGATAATGCTCCAATATGAGGGTAGTCTTGGAATCTTCATGCCGAAAGCTCGGTCACCACCTCCTGCATTAAGAGCAAATAGACAAGCACTGAGTTTAGAACCCTGGACTCAACCACACACAAACAATGATTCGTGACAAGCTATGGATGAAAAACTTCAGGAATCTCTTTTTCTAATTGCGTACATATGGGCATTACATGCACATGCACAACCACAATACAATAACGGGGGAGAAAAAGGGAAAAGGAAGCCCAGCAGAGAGAGACGCAGTGAGAGGGAGTTCGTTAGGTTGGCAGTCGGGCAGTCGGGCAGTTGGGCAGTCGGGAAGTCGGGCAGTCGGGAAGTCGGGCAGTCGGGCAGTCGGGCAGTCGGGCAGTCGGGCAGTCGGGCAGTCGGGCAGTCGGGCAGTCGGGCAGTCGGGCAGTCGGGCAGTCGGGCAGTCGGGCAGTCGGGCAGTCGGGCAGTCGGGCAGTCGGGCAGTCGGGCAGTCGGGCAGTCGGACAGTCGGGCAGTCCGGCAGTCGGGCAGTCGGGCAGTGGGGCAGTCGGGCAGTCGGGCAGTCGGGCAGTCGGGCAGTCGGGCAGTCGGGCAGTCGGGCAGTCGGGCAGTCGGGCAGTCGGGCAGTCGGGCAGTCGGGCAGTCGGGCAGTCGGGCAGTCGGGCAGTCGGGCAGTCGGACAGTCGGGCAGTCGGGCAGTCGGGCAGTCGGGCAGTGGGGCAGTCGGGCAGTCGGGCAGTCGGGCAGTCGGGCAGTCGGGAAGTCGGGAAGTCGGGAAGTCGGGCAGTCGGGCAGTCGGGAAGTCGGACAGTCGGGCAGTCGGGCAGTCGGGCAGTCGGGCAGTCGGGCAGTCGGGCAGTCGGGCAGTCGGGCAGTCGGGCAGTCGGGCAGTCGGGCAGTCGGGCAGTCGGGCAGTCGGGCAGTCGGACAGTCGGGCAGTCCGGCAGTCGGGCAGTCGGGCAGTCGGCAGTCGGGCAGTCGGGCAGTCGGCAGTCGGGCAGTCGGGAAGTCGGGCAGTCGGGAAGTCGGGCAGTCGGGCAGTCGGGCAGTCGGACAGTCGGGCAGTCGGGCAGTCGGGCAGTCGGGCAGTCGGGCAGTCGGGCAGTCGGGCAGTCGGGCAGTCGGGCAGTCGGGCAGTGGGCAGTCGGGCAGTCGGGCAGTCGGGCAGTCGGGCAGTCGGGCAGTCGGACAGTCGGGCAGTCGGGCCGTCGGGCAGTCGGGCAGTCGGGCAGTCGTGCGTGCGTGCGTGCGTGCGTGCGTGCGTGCGTGCGTGCGTGCGTGCGTGCGTGCGTGCGTGCGTGCGTGCGTGCGTGCGTGCGTGCGTGCGTGCGTGCGTGCGTGCGTGCGTGCGTGCGTGCGTGCGTGCGTGCGTGCGTGCGTGCGTGCGTGCGTGCGTGCGTGTGTGCGTGCGCGCGCCCCCGCCCCTGCCCCCGCCCACACACAACATGCCTGTGAGGAATGACTTCGCCGAAGGACATTGGCTCTTGCACAGTGTATTACCTCCACATGTATGCCTCGGCAGCTTGAGCTCCATCACAAGCCGTGGTCGACAGCCGCTTGGCCGCCTTCCGGCATGGCCAATGATGAATCCGACGCTTCAGCAAGTGGAAAAGAACATAGTGGATTGCTTTGGGCTCGGGACCCCGCACCATTGCTTGCCTCACTGGCAGCATCTTTCTGCAATCGGCCCATGACGCTCAGCTTCTGTTTCTTTGCCCCACCATTCCGACGGACAAATGCACGTTTGACACCACATTGTTGCCCGAATACAGCGGGGTCGTGCCGAATGTCTCGAGTGCCTCTCCTGACCGCAGGTTTATCAACAGGGCGCAAGGTAGGTGTAGGCGGAACATTGCCCACTGCTGCCCTTTGCCTATCCAAGCGCACAAAGTCTTCAATTTGTCGCGCCACGTCCGCCAAAGCTAGACTTGTGAGCTCTTGGGCGCGCCGCAAACCATCCTCGGTTGCCGCCCCATCCCATGCAGCCTCGATTCGGCTAAGCATCTGCCGATTCTTCTCCTTCACGGAAGATGATGCTTGACCTTTGTCGTGATTGGCAGGTTGACCAAAGTCGGGTGGCTGGGCGTCATCGGGAGTTTCATCGACGTCAGCCGTGTCAGGAAAATCCGAAGCCTCCCCTTTCTCAGATGGAGTTGCCTTGTTTCTCACCCAGAGCAATTCCTCAAGGAAGTGCACACAAGAGTGCTTGTTTGGCGGAACACCGAATGCTGCCCGGCGTTTGATCACAAGCTCAATGTCCTCACGGGTAGCCACACCGGAGAGCATGAGGTCGACCAAGAAATGATGACAAATGTTTCCTGTTTTAGAGTCGGTGCAGTCGCAAGTGGCCGTGTTAGAGTTGAGGTCAATATTAAATGACCTCACGCAAGTCACGAAATCCACCACAACGCGACGGGATGTGCAAGAACCATCCGTGACCATCTCCGCCCAGCAGCTCCTGGTTTTACCTTGCTGTATTTCCGCTTGGAGATTACACGCCTTGTCAAGCTCCGCCATCTCTTCTTTCCGCCGACGGTGATTTATGATGACACCACGGGTTTTGAGCTGTTGGTCCCTTTCCAGCCACCCAACAATCAACCCAAACATGTAAATTAGCCAGTCAAGACGTTGGCGCCCACGGTTATGCAGCCAAGTATACTTGAGGGTTCGATGATACCGTTCAAGAATATTGTTCGTATCATGTTGGGCATAATCCGCCACCCTAAACGCTTTCGCCCACATGTGCAGCTTGTCCTCCCATTGACTGCGCATGTAGTCGACAAATGCGGGGGTAATGGGGTCCCACTTGGTATAAAACTGGGTGAGCCGGCATTGCACCGCACGTACTTGCGCCTCCGCATCCCCGGCAAGGCGCGAGCTCATGTAATACAAGATGGCATTAAGCTCTTCCATCAGTTCCATACGGACCTTGGCACCTTTCACCTTTGTTAATAGGTTCGTGCACCAAGCGCGCTGGACGTGCCATGAACACAAAAAGATCTTGGTAGCTGGGAACACCCGCTTCAATGCGTTCATTTCAGCGTTTGAACAATCGATGATGATTGTCAACGGGGGCTTCGTTTCACAGCCATCCACCACAGCTTCTAGAAATGCCTCATACACGGCACTGGTCTCCGCGCTGGCAAGGCACCAAGCCACTGGCACACCATTACCAAAAGCATCCACGACCATGAGCGTCACCAGTGAGAAACCCATGGTGGATACCCCAAATGTGCTATCCAAAAATGCCTTCTTTTGCCCATGCAGTTTATACATTTCCCGCTGCCATGCATTCTGGTACACTAGCACAAAGGGGGAAAGTTGGACTGTACCGTCCGGGGTCATCTCCTGGGGTTGGTAGTAGCGGACGTTGTCCCCCAAGCGCGCTGCCCATAATTCCACGCTTTCTGCTTCTTCTGCATGGAACTTCCACGCCGTTGAAAGCAACTTGTCTTCCATGTTTCTCACATCCGCTGCAGTCAACGCGTAGTCCCTTTGCTTGATAGCCTCCTCGGATCCCAGCAAGTCCTCTAAGCTTCTCTGCCATTCTCGGATGATAGCATTACAATTAGCCCGCTGCCCATCCTTCAGGTCACTCATCTTACCGCATAGAAACTCCCGGCAACGTTCGCTTAGTCGTTGTCCACCTTCGTAGATGTCCCTGGCCAGCCCAGTTGCCCCATGCTCATGCCTGAACTCGGAGTACGTGATATATGATGTGCCGAGGTTCTCACGTAACTCCACGATACGCCATGAAACCCGACATCCAACGCACATCTCACCCCTCAATTTAGACGCCCGCGCCTTAGGGTGCCCACGCGGCAGTTTCTTTGGGTTGACCCTGCAGCTGCCATACCTCGCACAGGTGTACCGCGCAAATGCCTTGTTGGCACTTGGGTGACGCTCATGGTCCTTTCCACCCCCATCTTCCTCCTCATCCCCAGAATCGCTGTCCGGATCATCCTCCTGCACTTCTTGTCCGGCAGCTAATGTTGATGATGCACCCCGCGGGGCGGAGGGCACCGCAGCCGGGGCGCATGGCACGGCAGCCGGGGCGGAGGGCACGGCAGCCGGGGCGCAGGGCACGGCAGCCGGGGCGCAGGGCACGGCAGCCGGGGCGCAGGGCACGGCAGCCGGGGCGCAGGGCACGGCAGCCGGGGCGGAGGGCACCGCAGCCGGGGCGGAGGGCACCGCAGCCGGGGCGGAGGGCACAGCAGCCGGGGCGCAGGGCACGGCAGCCGG
This sequence comes from Mesostigma viride, assembly GCA_009746045.1. NCBI lineage: Eukaryota > Viridiplantae > Streptophyta > Mesostigmatophyceae > Mesostigmatales > Mesostigmataceae > Mesostigma > Mesostigma viride. Next base: position 3,802,121 of record RPFO01000156.1, read on the forward strand.
GGCAGAGGGCACAGCAGCCGGGGCGCAGGGCACCGCAGCCGGGGCGGAGGGCACGGCAGCCGGGGCGGAGGGCACGGCAGCCGGGGCGGAGGGCACAGCAGCCGGGGCGGAGGGCACCGCAGCCGGGGCGGAGGGCACAGCAGCCGGGGCGCAGGGCACCGCAGCCGGGGCGGAGGGCACGGCAGCCGGGGCGCAGGGCACGGCAGCCGGGGCGGAGGGCACCGCAGCCGGGGCAGAGGGCACGGCAGCCGGAGCGGCATCCAGTGGGGCGTCCGAAGGCGGGGCGCAAGCTTTTGATGTCTTTTGTGCATTGCTCTCGTTTCGTCTACAACGAGGCTTGCAGTTTGCCCTTTCGCCCTCGCCGCTCAAATAGTCAGCGGTTCTGTTGGTTGGTAAGCTAGATCGCAAAAGGACCCTTTGCTTTGGACCTTTATCGCAAAACACCAACACCCAGTTGAGGTCGTGAAAATTTAGGGGCCCATTCTTGAGCTCTTGCTTGTTGGCTTTGTCGAGCGCCTGATTAGCGAGCTTGGGGGTCTCATATATTTGACCGCAGTCAACATTGGGGTAAGGCTTCAGGGCGTCAATAAATTGGTTAATCTCCGTAGTGCTCAAGGTGCTGCTCGATATTGAAACGCCACAAACACGGAATACAGCAAAGTACAAAGCATTCATGTAAGACAATGCGGGACAAATGGGTAACAAATGGGGAGAGTTATATTAATGAAAAGAGACAACGAACTTGGAAGCATGGCACGCCGAGCCCCCGAGTAAAGGTTAAACATTTAGCCACCACGCATTGGGCTTGCCATGAACACCCCATGGAGCGCTATGCTAAGGTTTTCTTGCGACCCCATGTTGTGTGTGGCTTGTCAGTAATGTGCTAGTAGGAAAGGACAAGCCACGAGGTTAAGATAAGATTACGCCCGGCATAGGGCTGCCAAACGGGCTCATCTACCATAAACGCTGCAATAAGGCTTCTGTAGAATAAAAATCTATTTCCAAGCAAAACCATACCGTAAACCAAAACTAGCAGGCCATAAAGACCAATCACAGGCCAATCAACAAAACCCAAAGAACATTCAGCCAAAAGAGTTACATTATGCACTACTACAATATTTGATATGGCCTTGGTGAACACCATGAAAGCTAAGGCAACTAAGAGACTGTGCTTGATAAACGACGCAAATCAGAAAAAGGTTGTTCAATGTATTGATGACATGTAGAGTAAAAACAACACGCGCATACCCAGGCGTACCTTTTCTTGGAGCGTACAGCATCCGCGCACCCCGTGCAGTATAAATGAGAGCCAACGAATTGAAGTGGTTCACGGCCGGCCACAAGTGGATTGTCCGGATGGGTGCCCGTGTTGTCACAGCAGCGCCTCCCAGAAATACCTCTGCGAGCACACTTGTAGGAGGCCTTCCTTTTCCTGGTTGCCTTGTTTGTGCCTTCACAACTGGGCACTGGTGTTGGATTTTGTCTTGAACTTCCCTGTTTTGGGTCAGCAACATAAGAAATTAAACACGATGTTCAGAAACTAATTACAAGTTACAACATAGTCATGGATTTGGTGGGTGCAATTAGCTGGGGACGCCATAAACATAAGTTGCCATTATGAAGCTCACTAACTGCCTTATATGCAAATAACTCCATTATCATGGAAAGATGCTTACAACAAGAACATTCCAGACCATGTCGCTACCAAGCATGAGCGAGTTCGAACGGGAAAATGAGATAACGACATGGAAGGGCAACGTACGTTGGAAAACGGTTGTCCGCCGTGCTGACCAATCGGTGCCGGCGCTGCCGCAGGTGGAGGTGCTCCAACATGGGAAGGTGGCAGAGAAAGTGGCGGAGAAGGTGGCGGAGAAGGTGGCGGTGGCGGTGGCGGTGGCGGTGGCGGTGGCGGTGGCGGTGGGGGTGGCGGGGAAGCAGAGAAAGATAATACGTGAGAGTACGTAATACGCAAGAGTACGCGTATCCGTAGGCATACGTTTAACATCCGTACGGCAAAGCTGCGTATGATGTATAGTCTGCGTACGAAACGTATCATATGCCACACTATTTCCCTTTGCGGGGAAGGTGGCGGGGGAGGGGGAGGGATGCTTTCCCCGCGCTGTGAGGAAGGATGCTTGCGTTGCCGCACCGCTTTACGCCGAGCGAGAAGGCGGCGAACAATACCGCGATGCCTGGGTCGCCGAACTGACTGCCGTTTTGGAGCGATGCATTGTGCCTTGTGCCAAATGCAGACATGGACATAAGGAGAGCACCTCGGCATATCCCTGCTCAGCAACGCGCAAAAGGAAAAAGGGCAGCGAAGAAAGAAGTTATGAACTACCTCGATCGCACCTCAAAATGGCCAAGCAAGTCTAGGCATAGCTGCATGGGGCTGCCAATATAACTCCAAAAATAAACCCTAACTTAAGGGGACTCGGCGCGGCGAATTTTTTCCGCGCCAAAAAAATTCCGCGGTACCCTCCGTACCGTGAAAAGTGGGTGCACGGTGCGCGCACCCCTTGCGGAAGTGGCCATGGCGACTGCTTTTAGACGAAACGTGACAAATCTGGCTCGCGGAAAGCAGAAAAAATGCTCGATTGTTGGAGAAAATTAGTTACTGATTCTACTTTATGGTGGGATGGTTGCGATCTATAATGTCGTGGGCTTTTTTTCTTTACCATCGGCAGGGGGGGTCCGGCCTGAATTTCTGTCGGGATGAATAAAGTATAATGGATGCCTGCAGGTGTGATTGTCGATTGTTGCCAGTTTTGATGGTCCTAATGGAAGCTAGTTTAATGATGTTTCTAAAGCCGTAAAAATTCCCGCTGCTATCCTTACCTTTCCCGTCATTTTGCGGTAAGATAACATTAGGCCTGCGCGATGCGCGCCCAACCTCTCCATGAAAGGGTGGCCTTTCTTGTGCGCCTGGGCACGAATAAATGCCCGTTATGGTACGTTCTTGTATTAAACGTCCTAAGATAGCGCTTTCCTGCTTTCTTAGCTCGTTGAGCGTAAGCTTTTTGCCTTCTTTCCGGCCAGATGCAGCCATGAACTTGCGGGTCCTGGCGCTGCATCGCTAGATTCCTGGATGTTTTTTAGCAAGTTCGTCTGTGACGTGGCTGGCTTGCTGCAGCGCGTGGCCCACAACCTGTCGGGAAGGTGTAATGCTTTTATTTACATGCTTCTCTGAAATTTCTTTTGCTTTATAGACAGTTGTGTTCGAGGAAATTCACGCGGTCTTCCTAAGCAGCGGCATCATTTTCCCCAGACACTGACGAGCTGGCACCTGTCTCCTAAAGAAAGTGGCTCGTCCTTGTTAGAAAGGAGGCAGTGTGCATTTTGCGGGACACAATGCTTTGGTGGCACATGCGTCAGGTAGGTTGTTCCAATGGTCTCTTCACCTTTCCCACTGAGTAAATGATAGCCTTTGTCATGCTAACCAGAGCAGCTAGCCACAGGTTGGCTGGATAAAAAGTCAGCTTATTTTCTCTTTATATACTGCATGTGTGGTCCTCCACATGTCCGGCTTGTTGGGCATTTTGGAACAGGGTTTTTAATGTGTTGTTGGGTGGAACAACTTGGTTGTTGGCACAAAATCGCACATTATTAGCCTGAGATAGGCATGACATATGCTGCTCAGGCGTGTCGTCCTACCAGCCTTGTTGATAAGGGTAGACTCACAAGGCTGGCTGTGCCGATGGAGGGGTGGGGCGTATGACGCTCCGGACATCCTCCTCACACTCCGTGATCAAAGTGGGCATGTTTTTGGGTGTCTAGGGTAGCAAAACAGATGTCATTTTGGCTCAGCACTAGCTCAATTCTCTTTTAGCGTCTACCCAGGTGGCATCACAGGAAAATCAATAACTTGAGCTACGCTTGTCAGAATGAGCTCAAATTTTGGCAGTGTGTTTCCCCCCACTCAGTGGAATTTAAAATGTATGGATGACCCAATCTGATGTGTTAATGATTTGATTTATTTTTTTTTGCTAAAAAAAGTACCCATTTTGCGGGAAAATTAATAACTCAAACAAATGTGACCATTTTGGCCATGTAAATAGCCCAGCTTTTAAAAAAGTGGGGGAACTTTGCAGAAATGTATGGGCAGGTCATTTAGACAAGTGGTTTGTCTTGGGCAAAATATCTCATAAATAGCGTCTTTTTCTATTTTTAGCTCGCCACCGGTGCGTGGTTGGGGGTAGTACCCCCAACAAGTGGTGGTATGAATGTCCAAACATCATATTTATGGTACCCAATCATCACTAGATGGTTCCCATGTGCATTGGAACTGATACTCACTAAAGTCTGTTTTTCAGGCTTTTGGACGTGCGAGTCCCCTTAAGAATAGCTTCCGCTAGATCCCAATAGGCTAGGCCCACCGCGTGCCGCACGTGGCGCCAAGAAGTATCTGAAACAACTCATCATTGTGTATTCCGCTGGAAACTGAAAGAGGAGCATTCAGTGCATTAGTCGTTTTAGGGTAGCATGGATTCCTTACCTCAGACCAACATGTAGTGCCAATAACGCCAAGGTGATCCACCATGTGGATGCATGAAGATCTGCACCACATTGCCGCGTGACAAGGTATGAACATACCAACAAAGTTGCAGAGCAAGCCGTTCTCAGGAGGGCTATTACCCAACCATAAAGCCCCATGGCATAACGCTTCCATCTCGTGCAAAAGGACAACTATGACCTAGAAATTCAGAAAATATATTCTTAGTCTTTCCCTCTACTCCTTGCTTACCTGGGTTGATAGGCGCGACAACTGAAAACTTCGCAGGCACCCGCGCGCGCTCTTGCACCGCCACATGCCCTACATGGATAACCACCAACCAAACATGAAAAAAGGGTATAACTAGAAGGATTAAGGAAAGAGGAAATGCATTTAATTCATATAGTTAATATCGCCATGAAATTGTATGTTGAAGTAATAATGGGCCGAAATATGCACATCGGGAACACGTCCCATTAATGCACATGCGAAGCTAATGTCAGGACAACGCATCATTAACAAGGGGGGGGTCCGCATGCGCAAGACGAAGCAAGTACAGTTAATATGATGTGCCATTTGGACAGAAACTGGAATAAGGGCTTAACGCCTTACCTAAGGCACAGACCCACACGATGCCGCTGACCGCTAGAAAAATTGCGAGGATGGCCACCAGCACACCCTGTCTGGTGCTGGTCAAGCAGCAAAGGCAGGGCCGGGCCATGAAAGCTGGAGGTCACGAGCACTTTGTTGCAGTGGATGTAAACGACCCCCCTGTTTGGAGCACAAAAGGCGAGAAGCAAATTAAAAACGGAAAGCGCCAGTCATACACCGCGCAGCTCGCGAGAATTCCAGGAACCAGTTTTTGTGTGATATTCGCATTTAGATGTCGTGCATAACCATTCCTTTATTATCGCACACACCAGTAAACAGTACAAGGATTTGCGTCAACCCAGCAAAATGCCGAGGGTGCCACGGACGTGTATGCCAGCGAGCTCGAGTCTGGCGAGCAATCACTCAAACATGTCCACTGTCCCTAAGCCGAGCATCACCCTAACATGTCCGCCCTTGCTACGTTTTATCATCCTTGACTGCGCTTGTAGTCAACAAAGAAATTAGCCAAGTCCTACAGTAATTGGCGCGGCAGGCCCTTTTTTCCCGCGTAACTCGTGTGCCGGTCCGGCGCGGCGTGGCCTGGGCAGGCGCGTCGGACTTAGTGCGGTGGTGTCCCGGAACCCCGCACTCACCCCCGCACTAGAGTTTGTGTCATCAGAGCCAAATTACACCCCTCGCATTGGTAGTTTTAATTCAGTTCAGCCAAAAGGCCCTTCGGAATTAGACATTAGCGTTTTATTGGTTGAAAGTGCTACTGTGTCCGCCCAATTAATTAATTATTAGTTTGTTTGTTTGGTTACCGAACAACCGTTGAACTGGCTGCGAAATTTGATAATTCTTTGTTTGTTGACTTTGTTCTGTAATAACCCAGCCGGATGCACTGCTCTTACGGCTAGGAAAAGCACATTTTTCAGCCAGAAATCATATTTCTTTGTTTGTTAGCAAGAAAGCTGCACACGTGACAGGAAAATAATATTTATTTACACTTTCTTTGTTTGTTTGGTAGCTTCGAAAACTACAGTTCACTACACTCGGGAATTAGTTAATTAAAATTCTTTTGTTTTATTTATCGCTTGCAGCTGGCCGGCGCCCAGCCTCATAATTATTTAATATACTTACCAATGCGAGGGGTGTATGCGCTTCCGGAATTTACAGGGAAAATGGGGCAACGCGCCAGCAGGTCAGAAACTACGGTTATTACCAGGCTGGTACCTATTGACTAGGTGTGCACAATTTACTACAGAAATAATTGGGGCAGCCACTAGTCCTCCGACCTGCGTGTCTCGCGGTACATGTAATTGATCATGACTTCATGACTTCACCCTTTCGGTAAGGCCTGAGGTAGACTTCATGCATTTGGATATTGACTACCGTGGTGGTCGGTAAACACAATTATTGCAGCGGGTGCGTAGCATATGTTATGACAGCGTCAGCAGTCGTGTGCGTAAGCGGGGTGCCACCTGTTAATTTACTTGTCCACGTTCCTTTCCCGATCCTTAGGTGATTTCCAGCAGCCGTGGTTGAGCGAGGTGGGAATAATCAAAACTATTTGCTTACCTCGACGGTGCCGACATCCTTTAGCCTGGCCCACGCTTCACACCAAGTTCTGCATTCCTTAACATGCCGATCGCGCTAAGACTTGTCAAGCTGGCACCTGCATTTGATCGAATGGCAAACGCTACTCCCCTATTAGCTTATGCTTCGGCACGTGGCATGCAGGTTCTTACTTGTTATGGCTCTGCATTGCCGAGAATATAACCAAGGTTTTGTGCCGCGTTTCAAATTTATTTTTTACTCACGTAGACGGCAGCGACAACCTAGCTTGCAGGCCAAGGCGCCATTAGTCTAGTCGGGGCGCTTGACCGATCCGGCTTCCCATGCAAATGTCCCGAGAGGCGCGTGCAGCAGAGCGCGAACCGCTAACAAAGCACGTTAGCACGGGCAGGTACTTCCCTAAATGCGACGCACTGTCCATTCAATTAATGATAGCCTGTCGGTCGTGCTTTCCGTCTGTGTCTAATATTGTGAGGTGCCTCTCGGGTGTGCGTGATATTCCCGACGTATGCCTTCGCTGCACCAGTATCGGCAATGTGCCTATCAGACATCCACCCAGAGCAATCGAACATAGTGGCAGTCTCGGCATCCCGCGGTCGCGGATCCGGGCTGCGATATACGTCATCATTTTCGAAGCCGAAACGCTTCCTGGAAAGATCTTTGACGTCCTACTGTTGGTGAGTTTGGGCGGTGGCATTAATACTTATGCTGTCTCTAATGATCGGTTTGCTAACTGCCCACTTTAGCGTGTGGGGAATTCCAGGCAAGCTTCACCATGCGCATGTTGTCCAAAAAGCCATTCGTTGTTGCTTGATATTGCAGCTTTCCTGCCATGCTTGCATCCTTTTGAACAAGGATTGCAATGCTCAAGGGCCTGGTCACTAGTTGCAGTGTTGCTTGTGTGCTGAACAAACTAGTGAGGATACCCATACCCTGGTCTACTTTCTTGGCTCGGCCCCACGCGCGCTGGCCAATTGTCGTCTCTGCGTCTGCCATGCCTGCCCCGCGGCCACCACCAGCCAGGTATCACGCAGGGATGTGGCAGGTGGCACCGCACCACACACCTGGTTCCCACCCCCGCCTGCACACCCATGATTAGCCGGGGTAGGGTTGCACTGCTTACCTCCCCAGTGGGGGTGTGTCATTCATCCTTGTTTGTGGAAAGGAGTCCCAGTGCCACCAAGCCAGTTCGCACGCACAGTGCTGGCGTCCATGCCGAGGGCTTGTTGGTCACTACACGCTTTAGGCAATGCTGTTGCTGTAGTGACCTGCAACACTATTGGTTCCTACCCGGGCGCGTCTCAGGTGCCCCGCCGTGTTGCTCGTCTCCCTGTGGCATCCCTGCCTGCATCTCACCTAGCGATTACCATCCGTGGAATGTCTCCTCTCCTCTTCCCTCGTCGCGCCTGGTGTTGTTCCCCCACCTGGCGCCCGTACCCACCCGTGGTCCACAAACACACACCATGGGCGGCTTGCTCCTCCCTGTTGGCTGCCTTGCGCGTCGCCCTCCTGTGCCCTGCTCCGCCAGGTGTTCATCCTGTCCAGTGTCACCATGGTGCTACTGGAGTCGGTGCGTGAGGTACGACAGCAGTACGGCCCCTTCCTCCACAACGCGCAGTGGTTCTTCTCCGTGGTGTTCACGCTCGAGTACATGGCGCGCCTCATCTGTGAGTGGGGGGGGGCGCGCATGCGCGGTGGGCCACAGCGCGTGCAGCGCTGATGACTTGATTTGTCACGTGTGCAAGTGGTGAGTTGATGCGTGTGCAAGTGGTGAGTTGATGCGTGTGCAAGTGGTGAGTTGATGCGTGTGCAAGTGGTGAGTTCATGCGTGTGCAAGTGATGAGTTGATGCGTGTGCAAGTGGTGAGTTGATGCGTGTGCAAGTGGTGAGTTGTTCCACTACTCGCAAATGACTCATAGACTACTTGTGTCGTTCTCATCAGGCACAGGGCCGCCTCGTCTGTGGGCACAGCTCGCTCATCGACGGTGGGCGATGACACGCGCCCCTGCCCACATGGGTGCATGCGTGCGTAGGCGTGCATCATCTCTGCCTGCACAACAGGGCGTGCGTGGGCGTTCCCCCACGCTGGTTACGTGAGCGTATGACAGCTACAATTACCTTTACTGTCACACGTATGGGACGAATGCAAGGATTAGAGTAGGAAGGCTGCCTACTTGTGGTCAGAAGTTAGACATGAAACGACACCCTTGGTGCCGCATGGGGTGCAAATGGCTCTGCATAGCGCCAACCACACGGCTGCTGGGCCCAATCGTGGAAAGATGTGCAGGGAGGGGCAGCGTCCCTGGTGCCGGGTAGGAGCACTGCATGGGGACGGACCCGCCAGGCTGTCGTCGTCATGATGACAGAAACGGGAATGGAATGGCTTCGACCTTGGCAGTTGGATCTTTCCCTTCGACTTCCCGTTCAGACATTCCTCCCTATTTTTGTCTCCCTGTCTCCAAAGCGCTACTCCAGCTTGCGCGTGTTGCTGCCCCTGCTTGGCACTCTGTGTCGCTGCGCTCACGATACGGCTAAGTTCTAACTGGCCCTGCAGTTTTCCCTGTAGGATTGCCGGCCTTCCTTACCCGCCTCATGTGGCCACCGTGCATTTCAACCTGTTGCTGCTACCATCTCCGTGTTACCATCAATCCGAATATCGATTAACATCAACACGGACAACAAATTGTGTCAAATCACGTGTGCACTTTGGTACACACTTGTGCGCGCCCACCTTCCCCCGCTGGCCACTTGTGCTTATTCTGGCGCGCGCGTGCCCAGGCGTGCGGCGGCCTGACCGCTACGCCGCCTCCTTCTTCGGCCTGGTCGACCTGTCGGCGCTCATCCCGCAGTACCTCTCGCTCGTGTTTCCGTCTACGAACATGCTGTCCACCATCCGCGCCTTCCGCCTACTGCGCGTGTTCCGCATCTTCAAGCTGGTCGCCTGGCTGTCCGAGGCCGGCGTCATCTACGAGGCCATGGTCAACAGCATACGCAAGATTGTGGTCTTCCTCGTCACGGTGAGCGCAGGGGGGCAGGGGGAGGGGGGGGGGCGGGAAAGCTCGGGCGCCATGCCTGCAGGCATGCTGGGAAGTAAAGGGGGGGGGGACTTCTGATCATGTTGCTGCCATCGAGTTGGGGGCGGGGGGTCATTGCTCGGGGTGACCTGTAATGGGTGTTCTGCTACAAGCGCCTTGTGGCTACGTCGTCAACACAAAGAAACTGTGCAATGTTTGGCCAAGGCTGCCTGTGGCGGCTAGCGTTGCATGCAGCTGCTTGTGCACCACACAATGAGGAGGGACGGCACCTTCCGCCAGTTTGTGTGCACAGCTCAGGATGTGAAGTCCACAAACCGTTGCCCTGTTGGGTGTGGTGCAATCAGCAGTCCCACCTGGTGGCAGGAGGCAGGAGGGCTGCAGCAGGTCCCACCAGAGAAAGCCTCAGGCATTTTCGCCACAGGTGTGTGGTATGCAGGAGAGCCAGGTAGCCGTGTAGGGAGGGGGGCGGATCGGGAGGGAGGGGGGGAGGGAGGGGGGAGGGAGGGGGGGAGGGAGGGGGGAGGGAGGGGGGGAGGGAGGGGGGGAGGGAGGGGGGAGGGAGGGGGGGAGGGAGGGGGGGAGGGAGGGAGGGAGGGAGGGGAGGGAGGGGGAGGGAGGGGGGGGAGGGAGGGGGGGAGGGAGGGGGGGGGAGGGAGGGGGGAGGGGAGGAGGGGGGAGGGAGGGGGGGAGGAGGGGGGGAGGGAGGGGGGGAGGGAGGGGGGAGGGAGGGGGGAGGGAGGGGGAGGGAGGGGGGAGGGAGGGGGGAGGGAGGGGGGAGGGAGGGGGGAGGAGGGGGGAGGGAGGGGGGAGGGGGGAGGGAGGGGGGAGGGAGGGGGGGAGGAGGGGGGGAGGGAGGAGGGGGGAGGGAGGGGGAGGGAGGCGGGAGGGAGGGAGGGAGGGAGGGAGGGAGGGAGGAGGAGGGAGGGAGGGGGGAGGGAGGAGGGAGGGAGGGAGGAGGGAGGAGGGAGGGAGGGAGGGAGGGAGGGAGGGAGGGAGGGAGGGAGGGAGGGAGGAGGAGGGGGGGGAGGGAGGGGGGAGGGAGGGGGGGAGGGAGGGGGGGAGGGAGGGGGGAGGGAGGGGGGGAGGGAGGGGGGAGGGAGGGGGAGGGAGGGGGGAGGGAGGGGAGGGAGGGAGGAGGGAGGGAGGGAGGGAGGGAGGGAGGAGGGAGGGAGGGAGGGAGGGAGGGAGGAGGGAGGGAGGGAGGGAGGGAGGGAGGGAGGGAGGGAGGGGGGAGGGAGGGGGAGGGAGGGGGGAGGGAGGGAGGGAGGGAGGAGGGAGGGAGGGAGGGAGGGAGGAGGGAGGGAGGGAGGGAGGGAGGGAGGAGGGAGGGGGGGAGGGAGGGGGGAGGGAGGGGGGGAGGAGGGGGGAGGGAGGGGGGGAGGGAGGGGGGAGGGAGGGGGGAGGGAGGGGGAGGGAGGGGGGGGAGGGGGGAGGGAGGGGGGAGGGAGGGGAGGGAGGGGGGGAGGGAGGGGGGAGGGAGGGGGGAGGGGGGGAGGGAGGGGGGAGGGAGGGGGGAGGGAGGGGGGGAGGGAGGAGGGGGAGGGAGGGGGGAGGGGGAGGGAGGGGAGGGAGGGGGGGAGGGGGGAGGGAGGGGGGAAGGAGGGGGAGGGAGGAGGAGGGGGAGGGAGGGGGAGGGAGGGGGAGGGAGGGGGAGGGAGGGGAGGGAGGGGGGGAGGGAGGGAGGGAGGGAGGGAGGGAGGGAGGGGGGGAGGGAGGGGGGGAGGGAGGGGGGGAGGGAGGAGGAGGGAGGGAGGGAGGGAGGGAGGGAGGGAGGGAGGGAGGGAGGAGGGAGGGAGGGAGGGAGGGAGGGAGGGAGGGAGGGAGGAGGGAGGGAGGGAGGGAGGGAGGGAGGGAGGGAGGGAGGGAGGAGGAGGAGGGAGGGAGGGAGGGAGGGAGGAGGGAGGGAGGGAGGGAGGGAGGGAGGGAGGGAGGGAGGGAGGGAGGGAGGGAGGGAGGGAGGGGTTGTGTGTAGATTACTGCTTTTCAAGCTTGTCTACAGGCACTTCTCTCGTGAATAAGCAATTTGGTTTCCAATGACATTGGCATGGGCGGTTTGTTACATGTGGGCGTGGTGAGCCACCTCCATTCCATGGCAATGGTGCTTTCTAGAGCGCCCAGGGAATGTACTCTTGCCTGTGCTATCTACAAGTGGGTGGGTTTTCATCCGTGCGTGTGACACCTGCTTGCTTGTTCCCCTCGCACCCCCGCTTGCGGCAGGTGATGCTGGTGGTGCTGTTCATGGGCACCATCATCTACATCCTCGAGGGCGAGGCCAACGGGTTCACCTCCATCCCCAAGGGCATGTACTGGGCGCTCGTCACGCTCACCACAGTTGGCTACGGCGACCTGGCGCCCAAGACGGCCATGGGCCAGCTGGTGGCGTCGCTGCTGATGATCATGGGCTACGGGGTCATCGCAGTGCCAACGGGGATCATGAGCGTGGGCATCGCCAACCAGCTGTCCACACCCAAGCGCACAGGGAACACCATTTGTTGCCCCAATTGCATGCTGGAAGGACACATCCTGGGCTCCCACTACTGCCGCGACTGTGGCTCGCTGCTGGACGTGGACTTGGAGCCCGAGACACCACACTCCAATGCAGTCACACCAGGGGGAGGGCTGCAGATGCAGGTGCCGGTTCGGAATGGGAACTCAAACAGCAGCAACCACGGCCAGGACACACCGGGTAGTTCGGGGTCGAAGCATGACAATAGCAACAAGGCTTGAGGATTGATCTGCACCCACATTCATGGGTGGGTTAGCTAATTAATACATTCCTACCAAGACCTGCCTGAAGTGCATTTCAGCGACTTCTAAAGTAAATGTACAATTACCCGCGTCTTTAGAATGCAATTTAGCGCGTTGTTAGCTATTTTTAGAATGCATATAAAATTCAGGGAATTTTTTTTACAGTCATGCATACCTCCCGGAAAGCACATAAATTAAAGGATGTTTTGAGCTATTCAGACCTACCAAATGATTATCCATTAGAGAGATACACTGCTTTGCATACAAGGGGTCTGATAAATTAATTAGACGCGTGCTCCCGTTGGGGAGTCACGGAGCATTAACCCCGATGGATGGATGGATGGATGGGTGCAAACAGTCCTACCGGTCTAGTCTATCTACATCGGCTACATACTACATCTATCTAACAACATTCTAACTACAACATCTATCTGAGGGGGCTATCTGGTCTGATAAAGACCGCGGTTTGTTGACCCTAGCTAGGTGACTAAACAAGTTTTCTACAAGCTCCTATGCTAGGACCGAATATTTTCTACTAATTCTACTTTGTTTCTGGTCTACCCGGCAGTCCTGTTATATTTTCCTTTGCATTCTCTAGGCTACTCCGTACTCTGAACGTCGCTTCCCAGATCTACCGGCCAGTTTGCCTCCACACATCTTCGATTAGAGTTACAAGCGTGCCAGGCGCCGAATGAGGTAGCCATGGCTGACGGCGGAGCTCATAACTTTCACGTTTGGGCACCAAATTCGGCCGTGAATATCACAATCGCTTAGTCTTTCTAAGACACACACGCTGATATATTTTCCCGAAGCTATCACGCAATCCCCCACATGGCATGCTCCCCCTTAGCTGGGCATAGCGTGATAGACCATGAGGGTGCAGGTGCCCTGGTGCACCTAGAGCAAGTGTTGTCTACATTCCCACCCTTGCAGGAAGTAGCTTAGAATGTATTATAGGCCATATGCCCCTTCTCTGGGCTATGTGCTACATATACTCCCAACGGAGTTATGTTCCTAATTAATCACGCAATATTATGTCGAGCAAACGCAATTTTCACGAATCGCAGTTTGGAGGCTGCGATGAGCCAAGCAAATACGCCTGCAGCTTCGGCTGCATTTTCGCCTCCCGGCCTCGCAGGCAGCGGTGACCCTAGCCAAGCGTTAGTGGTTCACTCGGCTCCTCCCGCGGCCTCGCCATCGACATCGCCTGAAACCAAACGCAGTCGCCCATCCGCGGTTCAAGCTCCACGTGAACCGCGTTTCAAGCCCCACCCCTTCCAAGTCGACGATCACGAATGGTACAACATGGCCCCGTGCACTGCTATGAAGTGCATTTTCTACGGGGATTACGCCTCGCTTCTTGCGCTGTGCATCCACCTTCACAGCGCATCAACGGCCTCCTCGAGCCGGACGGCTGCGGGATCACGCAGAGCCCAGAACTGCTGCTGACGGGCCTCTACAGCCGGCTCGAGCTTCACCACATGATTCTCTGCTCGACCCTACTCACAAAGTCTGACGGCGAGATCTGGGCTCCATCCATCTCCGCACCTACGCTCCGCTCCATCCTTCAAGCCGCCCTCGAGCAGCACGTGACACCCCTTGCCACGGATGTGGCAGCAATGGGCAGCACGCTGGCTGCTGAGCTCCCTCACCTTTCCACCACCGTCACCTCCACCTCCACCCTCCTCGCCTCCACCTCCACTGCCACCTCCACCTCCACCGCCGACATCAAAGACCAGCTCCTCGACATCGACCAGCACCTCAAGGACAACACCATCGCCATTGAGTGCCTGCAAAACACCGCAGGCCTCACCGCCCAGGCGGTGAAGGACATCGCCGCCCAGCCGGCATCTGCTGGCCCGGCGGGCGATGCTCCTCCCACCCAGACCTGGGCGGACATGCTGAAGCACCACACCACTTCCACCACCTCCACCACCTCCACTGTCGCGGCACAGCTCAAGCAACACACGCTCGACCTCCGCGAGGAGGCCGACCTCACCCAGTGCAGCAACAATGTCATCATCAAGCACTTCGACCAGCCGGCAGGTGAGAACTCGGAGACTCTTTTCATGGCGTTTAAGTGCGACATTCTTGCCCCCATGCAACTCACTGGTGAGCTGCGGATGTCGGCCGTCTGCCTTCCCCGCGCGCGGGGTAAGGCTGGCCCGGCTCCCCTGCTCCTCACCTTTTATAAGTACATGGCGGATAAGCTGTCGTTTCTTAAATACCGGAAGAAGCGCTCGGGGACTTCCTACACGCTGGACGACGACTTGACCCTGGCACAGCAACAGCGGCGACGGGAGCTATGGCCGACCTACCTCCAGCTCCGGCAGAGAGCAGGGGGGAAACCGGTATACTAGAGGGGGGACGTCATCCACGTCGACCACAAGCCCTGGCAGGCACCCCCTGCCACCCCAGCAACCCCAGTCTAGGGAATATAGCAGTACTAGTGTAGATTCATCAGGCTTTTATAGCACGTGGCACCAGCCTACGCGCATGTCTGCCCATAATGGCCCCCCACATGGATGATGCCTTACAAATTTAGCCACGCTCTGTCTATAAATATATATAATGGAATATACGCTTGGCTGATTTCGATAGTACCGGCTACGCCCCCTTCTAAAGAAGGTTTCAGCCGTGTTCAGCCCGTCTCACGGTGCGAGACTGAACAAGTCTCGCGTGCAGACACGTGTGTAGTACTCCTACACACAGATCTCGAGTGATTTATCTAGTACCAAATCCGAAAGGCTTGCATCACTCCCCGGACAGGAGAAATTTTGCGGATGACTGTAGGTGTAAGTTGGCGATGCCATGGTAACCGGAGACGTCCGTCCTATTGTCAGCAAAATTTGGTGCGAGAGGTCCCCAGTTCGATTCAGGTCGGATTCATTTGTAGATCGCGTTTTCCGCGTTCTCCGCGGCCCGGCACTGAACGCAAAGGTTTTCACCTTTGCGGAGTGTCTGATCAGAATATATAATGGGACTCCCCATGGATGATGCATTAAGAAGTTAGCCAAGCTCTGCCTACTATGCAGAGAGATACTCTCTGCTGAGAACCCATGCCCTAGCCTTTGTATAGCCATGCTGATCTTCCACCTCACATGCCAGGCCTTTCCGAAGAGCTTTGATACATCGTGGTGGTGCAGGTGCACTTGGTGCACCTAGAGCAGGTGTAGTTTACATCCTACCCTTGCACGAAGTAGCCCAGAATGTATTAAAAGCCATATGCCCCTTTTCAGGGATATGTTCTACATATACTCCCAACGGAGCTATGTAATTAATTAATAATTTATTAATTAATTAATTATAATTAATTAATTAATCTTCGATAACCCTTGTGAATCTAGTGCATCTTTGAATTGCTCTATCTTCGTCATTACTACAAGTAAGTTTTCACGCCTCACACACTCATTGAATTTCCGATTTATTGTCAGAGGTTTCCATCCATGCACACCTCATTCTCTATTTACTCTTTTACTTTTATGTTTCTTCTTGTTATTCTTGTATATAAAAAATGATCATTACTTACTGCAGGCTAGTGAAGATTCGTTCAGGTGTAGCACAACCTGCCTATGAGGTGGTATGACCACCTCGGTTCAGTGTTTCTGCTAAGGGTTTTTGGGCTGCGGTCGCGTGTGACCACGGCTCCCAAAATCCTGCGGTCAATGTGACCTCAGCCACCAAAAGCCCGCGGTCGCACCTTTCAACATAGCTTTGTTGCAAGCAAGATGTGTTATACACTCCTTTGAGTGCTTAGTCTAGGTCGGCTTTGTATTGGGGAATGGGGGGGGGGCGTTGCTATACCATTATTATATAGGCATTGTTAGGTGGGACGTGGATTAATAATGGCAGGCACAATTATGCCTCACCGGCTTATGGCCTTACAGCCCTTACTACTATAGTTACAGCCTTCACTCCCTTCAGTAGGCACAGTGGCGATATCCAATGTGCACGATAGGATTGAGGACTGTCAAACCATTAAATTAACAGCTAGCGACAATAATAAATTTAGATGACGCCGTAACAAGTGATGAAGTGAAGTCACACATGCCACATGGGCCAAAACTCGAGGGCATGGCCAATTGGCCATTGGCCGGGCAACTGGCAAGTGCTATGTAGGTTTACTAGGTTGAAAACGGCGATGCTTTCCATGACCTGAATTCCGAGCAATATCGTCAGAATGCGGACGTGAGTGTCAGAGACGACCCAGAGCTTGTCCCGCTATTCTTCTCGTGAGATTCAGAATTGCGGCTAGCTTCGACATTACTCAGATTCCCAGGCGGCGGTAGATGCCCTGACGATGGCGTCGGATCAGGCACTGCTTCCGGCATGGCATCGCCAGGGAGGCTGCGGCCAGCTTTACCAGATGAATGAGATGATCGAGATGGTGATCGTGGCTCAGACAAAGACCGTGGCCGAGAAAGTGGACGGTGTGGCATGAGCCACGCTAATATACCTTTAGGTCTGCCTGCGGCGGACGCTCCTGCACTAGACTCTTTCCTATTGTTGCTGGCCGGGCATGTTAAGGGGACGGGACACCCCCGAATTTTTTGGCGCCAAAAAATTCGCGCCGGAACCGAAGGTCACAAATTTCACGTGCACGGTGCGCGCACCCCTTGCGGAAGTGGCCATGGCGACTGCGTTCAGGCGAAACTACCACAATAGGGCAAGCGAAATGCAAAAAATTTACTCGAATCTAAAAGACGATGAGTTTATGATGTTAGTATGTGGCGGAAATCAGCTGGTTTACAATATCGCTGTTGTTTTTTTATGCCATCGGCATGGGGGGTAACCTGAATTTTTTGGTCGCGCGGAATGAAATAGAATTCATGATAGCGGCAGTAAAATCGCGGTTTTGGGGGTTGTTCTGACCGTGAAGCAGGCATTAATACCGGTAGCATCGAATTCTAAACCCAGCTGGTGGTTTTTGCCAGATTTTCGGCCATTATCGGTAAGTAATTGTTCAGACCTGCGCAGTGCGTGTCTGACCTGTCCATGGAAGAACGGCTGTTGTTGCGCGCCTGGGCGAGGGATTTACGAGGGCAAGGTACAGATGTGTCGTGAATGTTATCTGCTATCAGTGCTTTCTTCTATGAGCTCATCGTTCGAAGTTTTTTGCGTTCTTTTTGGGCAGTTTCCGCCAGCTAGCTCGCCGTCGCTTGCCGTTGTGTTGTCGAATACTGGCAGCTTTAGATTGTTTTCGTTGATGTCGTGATCAGGGCCGCTTAAGTCGCAGCCTATAGCTCGTCGGGAAGGTATAAGGCATTTCATAAAACGTGTTGTGGCAAGGATGTTGTGCGTATGGACGCTTCTTGTTGTGTGAGAGTGACGCACCCTCTCTTCGCAGGCCGCAGCGGCATCACAGCACTCATGCGCTGAAGGGCCGCCAATTGTTTATTTGCATTTTATCGTGCAGGGATGGAAGTGTTGTAGTGATGATGATGTTGGAGATATTGCATTTGTGTGACTGCATGTAGATAGCAGGCACCATTGGTTGTTTGAGCTTTCCTTTGTTATGATGATGTGATAAGACTACAATGTGCTGAGCCAACCATGGTTGACATGCATGACTGCATGCAAGCTATATATACCATGTTCCTACTTGGTTCCTTGCCCTCCATAGTCCCAGTTTGTCATCCATGCTGGGGAGGACAGTTTAGGAGGTGTTGTTGTGTTGATTAGCTTGGTAGGCATCAACCTTACACTCTAACCTGGGAGAAACATAGGAAATGCTGCTTAGGCATGTTAGGGCTACCATCGTCAAGGCTATGCACATATTTACAAGGCTGGCCATGCTCGAGGGACGATGAAGACGTATGAGGTGCGTGGCCACCCCTTCGTACTTCATAACATATTCAGCATGGATTTGGTGCATGTTGGATGGCATATGAAGTGGCATTGTGGTGTTACTAACTTACTGAGTGGTTCTTAGCGCCTTGTCAGGTGGTCATATAGGAAACCCATCAACTTGAGTAGTTCTTGTCACAATGACCCCCCACATTGAGCATGAGTTGCCGTCAGCGTGCAAGAGTTAATTATGTGTGCTTTGGTCAGTTTGCAGATGTCTTTGATGAAGAAGGACGTGCTAGTGTGGCTAAATGGTTACTCTAATTTCCTTGTAGCGTCTACATGGGTGGCCGTCTTGGAATGGTTGTAACTTGGGCAGTTCTTGTCAGAATGTCGTCAAACCTTGAACATAGGAGGTACCATATGTGCAGAGGATGGTAGTGTGTGGTTTGGCCAGTTTTCACGTGGCTTGGATGAATAAAGGGGTGTTAGTGTGGTTAAATACTGGCTAAAACCTCCCTTAGCTTCGTCATTGGTGACAACCTAAGAACGTTAATAACTGGAGCTGTGGTGGTCAGAATGACCTGAAATTTTGGGGCTGCATGTCCCCCCCTCTCTAGTATTTGGGAATATATGGTATGGCAACATTTGAAGTGTTTATGATTTGATTTTTTTTTTTTCATTAAAAAAGGACCCTTTTTGCGGGAAAATTAATAACTGGTGCATCCATGCTTATGTATTGGTCCCAATTAGGCAGACTTTCTCAAAAGTGGGGGAACTATGCGGGAATATGTGATTTGGTCCCAATATGTTTGCCAATTGTCCTAGGAAAAATGTGACTAAAATAGCGTCTTTTTCTATTTTTAGCGCGTAACCGGTGTATGGTGGGGGCTAGTACCACCCCCAAGTGGCTGGAAAATTTTTTTTTTATCATATTTATGGTCCCCAATCATCATTGGATTTTTAGCACATGCATAGGTATGGTTTCCAGAAAAGTGCCCTTTAGGGGTGTCCCCTCCCCTTAAATGTTCCGTTAGCCGACAGGTTCGCATTTTACGCCAAGGCAAGCAAAATCCCCCAAAGCAGGGCTAGTCGCTATCGGCTCTAAATTTGCTATGCGTTTCTACTGATAATATTTAATACTACGATTTATCCAGCAACAAAACCTAGCATCATGTCTACGAAATCGTCAGCCATACTGGCTTTGCCGCACCGTCGACCGTGCAGCAGCTACAGTACAAAAATTCATCGCAGCACGCTAAGGTGCAGGCTCTACAGTAGAGTCTAGCCGCTAGGTAGGTATGGCTGAGACTTGAGCCAGGTTGGCAACATCGGCACCAATCTATTAGGCAGTCCTCGGAACGCGGATACTAGTAACTAGAAAATATCTGATTTCAGCAATAAACAGGCAGGCTGAATTTTGTTCAGTCAACCCTCTGTATTTGGGAATTTTGGTTCTGACAATTTCAGCACAACCCTCGAAGTCACAACTGACCGGCCAATGGGCACACTAACAATTGAGCGCAAACCGCAGCCAGAAGTGACCACGGTCACAAGACTTGTCAGGCCGCGGCCACCGAAATCCCGCGGCCACATGTGACCGCGGCCACCGAAATGCGGCGGCCACGTGTGACCGCGGGCCCCAAAATCCGGCGGCCGGCGGCCACATGTGGCCGCGCGCGGCCCGTTAGCAGAAACACTGGCTCGGTTGTAGTAGACAGTAACTAAACGTAGTACAATGTCGAAAGAATCAGTACAAAAGGGTTCTTTGTAGTACAAATGGTCAGTGGCACCTGGGCGCCGCGCCAGCACTGTACCGGACATGCATCCGTCACCGTACGCATGCAATGCAGCCAATTTATTGAGGAAGACATGGCGGCGCATGCTTTTTTATCAGTTTTCCCCACCCACCCACCCTCTTTTGTTTGTTTGTTTGTTTGTTGTCTCTGGGGGTGTTATATGGTGGCAGCCGCCTGGGACTTGCGCACAATTTGCCAGTCTCTCGGTCTACCAAGGCCTGCAAGCGGCTTAAGGGAACGAAATTTCTATTTCAGCCCTGGGCGTGCTTGTTCGAGCTGTTTTACGTTTGATTCTGCCTTGCATGATGACCCTCAACGACGAGCAGTGTAAAAAATGTAGTAGGCTGCAATGCCGGCTGCTCTAGCTAGATATCTGAATGCGCTGTCATTAGCTATCTTTGGCTCTCGGGGCTTTGCGGGCAGGGCATACTGCGTCACAGCCCGATGGCTTTGAAGGAGCGGGTCGGCTGGCCCATTACGTGATGGTAACGTGAAAAAGAATATGTGGAGCCGAATTTTTTGGGGAAAACCGGTGGTTGGAGGAGCTCGCGCTGGGTGTGGCTCCCTGGATTTTGTTTCTCGAGGGCTTACGTGGTGGTAGGGCGGCTCGGCGGCCATGGGCCAGTGGTGGCCAGTTGGGGGAGGTGCCTTTCTTGACGGCTTTGAGGAGCTAAGGACAGTGGTGTATTGGAACTTGGGCGAGGTAAAATGAGCAGCCTATGTACGTAAAAAGACTTTTGGGCGCTGCCAGGCATAGTAATACCCTAAGAGCTTTGGGATGACAGCTGTAATGGCATCCAAGAGGTGGGCAGGCAATGGGGGGAGCCTGGTGAGACCGGCTGGTTTTGACGGTTGTGAGGGCTAAGAGCAGGGGCGCTTGCTCACGATAGCCTAAGTGACCGGCTAGCTGTCCTGAGAATGGAATGGAGATTACCTCGCTATGTATGCCGCCGGCAGCCCTCTAGGGCGAGTACCTGGGGATGCTTGCACCCCGGGTTACGCTCTGCATACAGAGGGCAGTGACCGTAGCAGCAGCTTGTGGCATGTGACTTTTGGCGAGTCGCCGGGCCATAGCACTGGATTGTGACAATTATGGCATGAGGAGCGTGAGGAGGATGGTGTAGGGTGGAAGTTGGCAGACGTACCAGCTATTTTTGCTGGACGAGGAGGGGGGAAAGGTGTGGGGGGTTGGTTGACCGTACCTTCGGTTGGACGCTGCTCACTCCTATCCAAGGGGGATTAAGGCATTATTTGAGACTTCGCTAGTGGGGCGCACTCCAGCAGACAAAGCTGCCTTACCAGCCATGACACCCCAAAAGGGCACTTTTCTGGAAACCATACCTAGGCATGTGATAAAAATCCAGTTATGATGGGGGACCATAAATATGATTAAAAAAAAATTTTCCAACCACTTGGGGGGGTACTACCCCCCACCATGTGACAGTTATGTGCACTAAAAATAGAAAAAGACGCTGTTTTTGGCCGATTTTCCCTAGGACAATGGGCAAACCCAATGTGGCCAAATCATACATTCCCATCTAATTGCAACCCTTGCCATTAATTCCAGCTAGTTTGCAGGTCAGAATAAGCATGTTTAGACACATTGAAATAATTTAGCCCAAAACACGTATTTTTTGGTGCCTAAAAAAATATAGGGCTTTTGACAGATCTGTAAAGTTAGGGCCCGAAAAATACAGATGGCTAGGCGTATATGCAGATCTGTTTTTTAAATACAGATCTGTACGTAAACTCCGACGTAATGCCTTTACGTCTTCGGGGGTCGAAGTGCAGGCCGTGCTCAGTACCTGGAAGCAAAATTCAGCCATGGCTACGAATAGAGGAATGTCAGCCGTATGACCTGCACACGAGGGTAATTAAGAAATCAAGCCGAAGTTAATCCTGCATCTGAGCGAGCAGAATAATTGCAAACACAACAGCAATTGTGCGACAGACCAAACAATATCGCCGCGTGCACTAGGCTCTGTATTCTGGTCACACCCAGATGCATTGGCTACATTGGATTAGGCGCCTTAACGAACTGAGTCGAGGCAAAACGCGAGGAGCGCCATCTAAGCAGTTGCTTGTCATGTCTATACGCCCGGGCATCTCATGATCTGTCTACCATGCACGCATTTTCCTTGGATGAATCAAACAGCTTTTGACATTTTAATGGCGACAATGAAGTCCGGCCACGACAATATAGCGCTGCTCAGAGCTTCGTTGCCGAGAAAGGTTTAAGAGGTGCTTTGTCCGGGCAGATAATGTAACTCTGCCTAGACCCCGGTAGCTTTCAGCACGCGCATATTGCTTGAGGTAAGCGAGCCACGACGCCTGCAGGTGCTCCTGCCGAGGTGGAGACCTCCAAGAGCACGTGGATTAGGCTCATGCGTAAAAGCAGCATCGACCTTCATTCTCATGGTGTGGAAGGTCACTTTTCAGGATTAACAAATCTGAATGTTGATTGCCTGTTCATTTTCCGTCAATTGAGCAGCGATTGAAACCATGAGCCATGCAAGTGTAAGGTGCAGAATTCAGTTGATGAACCCAAGCCGGTAATGTGCAAAATAGATGAACCCAAGTAATATGTGCAGATGTTTCGTCCCACTGGCTGTGTGCTATTGCATGAACCGTGTAGGCCCTTGGCGTGTACTCACTTGCTGCAACCGTGCCCACAGCTGCTTGTCAATACACGCGGCAGGCACAACGACTTTTGCCGCGAGGTGAAACATTTAACTCCCCCACACCTTGCATTTTTCACTCTTTCTTTTCCCTATCCATCCTACCCCCCAGCACACACACACGCCAACATACATACACATGCACATAAATGTTCACACACACATGCACACACGCACGCATACACACATGCACACATACACACATGCACACACGCACACATGCACACATGCACACACGCACACACGCAAACACGCACACACGCACACATGCACACACGCACACACGCACACGCGCACACGCGCACACGCGCACACGCGCACACGCGCACACGCGCACACGCGCACACGCGCACACGCGCACACGCGCACACGCGCACACGCGCACACGCGCACACGCACACACGCACACACGCACACACGCACACACGCACACACGCACACACATGCACACTGTGACATACACATGTATGCACACAATATCACACGCATGCACACACCCACGTGCGCACATGCACGCTAACACATGCACACAAACATGTGCACACACCCACGAGCACACGTGCACATGCATACAAACGCACACAAACACAGGCAGACTTGCACACATGCGCCACACACATCAATCCATCACCAATAAACGGGTTGCTTGGACCCAACGACCTTCTTACTCGCCTGTCCACCCAATGTTCTGCCCATCCTCCCGCCTGCCCGCCTGCAAGTCTGCCACCCGCCTATCTGCCCACCCATCTGTCAACCTGCCTGCCTGCCTGCTTGTGTGCATGCCTGTGGGCCTGCATGTGCACCTGCGCCCATGCACTTATTATGCCCCCATGGCACATACATGCAGCCTAGCTAGTTGAGTGTCTCTAGGCACGCGCACATGGGTGGCTACATGGGCATTTGCCTGTGTCTTGGGCTGGGGCGTTGGGCTGATTAGTTCAAGAGTGGGCGGGAAGACGGTGGTATAATTGGGTGCGTAGGGACGGAGTGGATGGATGATTGGGGGGGTTGGATGCGGGTGGGACTCAAGTTAGTGTTAAGTCCAATGTTGCCTATAGCATCAACAAAAATAAGCGAGAAAGCAGCCTAAATTCAAGGAGCCTACTTCTTGTAACATGTGCCAAACTGCAATTAATGGTTGCAGGCTCACAAGCTGCCAGATTCATAACGCAAATGGAATGAATTGCATGGTTACAGAACAAGCGTGTGGTTGGAAATCTTACAATGCGTGGCAACGTCTCTTTCATGTGCCCACTGACAACCGCTGTTCTTCGACACAAGAAGGCTTTGGCAAGCAACGAGCTTCGGCCAGGGCCTTCATTTCAAGGAACCGTGTGTGAAGCAAGAACTCAGGATTTACAAACAGAAACTATACCTAACTTTGCGACCTTCATGCAGTATGTCATGTGCATGGCTATGTAGTATGTGCCAACAATCACAACGAAAACGTGCGAAATTGCAAACATTTCCATGGAAGGGCAGGAGCCACGCACGCAGCAAATTAAAACGGCTCGTGAACCTGTCGGGCATAAAGGCAGCAAAGTCTGGCCAGCAATAATGCAGTGCGATGCGAGACAAACTCGGTAAATATGGGCAGGCAGGCGCAGCTCGTCCTCAGCAGTGCTATCTAACGTGACGGCGCCTTATTTCCGCGTGCACGGTGCCGAACATGGCACTGGCCTGATTCCAGTTGCAGCAACGCCAGATGCCTTCCCGTCATAGAGCAGAGGCTTCCTGTACGTCGACATCGTTGGCTACCAATCGCTATGCTTCCCGTGATAATGCACTACGCGTCCGAACAAAATGTCGAGAAAGCAAACAATCTACACGCGAGAGAACTGGGCTGATAGCTTTTCAGTACTGGTTTTACCGTGCCTTCAAATTCCATTAGCTTACTTACCCATGGCTGACTAATTTTACCTAATTTACAGGTATTTGTACCACTGGCCGCACCGCCCGCAATCCCCGCATGCATGGCCCGGGACGAGTCTCGAAGACGTAAGGACATTACGTCGGAGTTTACGTACAGATCTGTATTAAAAAAACAGATCTGTATATACGCCTAGCCATCTGTATTTTTCGGGCCCTAACTTTACAGATCTGTCAAAAGCTCAAAAATATATCAAATCATAGACACATGCAATGGGGTCAAATCTTATATTCAAAATTGGCCCAGGGTTGCAATCACACAGCCCCAAAGTTTCAGCTCATTCTGACCACGTTTACCCACATTGAAATATGGTCATGTGCAAAAAAAAAATGACACGTAAAAGCAGTTTTGAGCACAAACAACACTCCAAAGGCACCCTTGCCCACCACAAACTGGGCCAAAACAATTGCAATTAATTAAATTTAATGTATCACGAAGCTTGCCACCAAATTACAGGTCATTCTGACCTAGTTTGCCCATATTACATCTTGTTATAGCTGCCAGCCTGCATGCTTGGTGCACCATGACATGAGGCGATACCATGAGCACATTCCTAATAAGCTTGCCCCCTGCATTCCTAACATTACAATTCGTTCAAGTGGCCCGCCGGAGCGGCTGTACAATTTTTCCCAGTGAGCGCGCTGCCAAGTGTACTTGTGGGCAAATTTTTAGGTGCCCCGTCACTTCGAGGTACTAAAAATTAGGCTACGGTACGAATTCAGCGAATTTCAGCGAATTTTCAGTCGAACCAAAGGAAGTGACGCCAACTACCAAAAAGTTTCCGTTACGAATTTTCAGCCCAACACTCGCGCAAAATGAAGTGACGGCAACTACCAAAAAGTTTCCGTTACGAATTTTCACTCCCACACGTTTGCACAAAAGGAAGTGACGGCAACTACCAAAAAGTTTCCGTTACGAATTTTCAGTCCCACACTTCGCGCAAATTTTAGTAGGGCTGCACGCAAGCTACCTTTCAAAATTTTGCGCTAGTATGGAACGCATTTCATTCGTCTGGAGGAACGCTGCCCGCCAACTACCCCCGTTCAGAAAGTTCCGCCGAAATTTACCCGAGATTTGGAAATCTGAACGTCCGCGCAAATTTTAGTAGGGCTGCACGCAAGCTACCTTTCAAAATTTTGCGCAAGTATGGAACGCAATTCATTCGTCCGGAGGAATGCTGCTCGTCAACTGCCCCCGTTCAGAAAGTTGCGCCGAACTTTACTTGAGATTTGGAAATCTGAACGTGCGGTTGGAGTTTCGCGGGGAAACCCAAGTTCCCAAGTAATTCACCAATGACGCGCTTCGAACACTTGTCCGCTAAAACCTAAGCAGCCGCTCCGGCTGGCCACTTAAACGAAACTTGATGGCTGCGCTGGTTGTCTCCTTGACATTCCTAAGCTTGCCCCCTGCAAATGGGGCAGAACCACGAAAAACAAATGCTAGATGCTTGAAGAAAACAACCACCAACTCTTTAGTTCCATTATGAGCAGGTATGACCGCTTGCGGGAATCACTCATAGCCAACACCATGTCATGACGCTTATGGATAAAAGGTGCATCCTTCATAGTCATAACGACCTGATCCCTGTCATCTAGGAAGTACAAGCCATGTTTAATGGAGGCTAAACAGGTGGGGATGTGATAAGTAACTCACATATTCTCACCTTCCATACAACAACCTTGTTTTCCAGCAGGCTGAAGAGCCATGACAGGCGTTTATGAGCTCGCCAGCTCCTTGCACGTTCGGTGATGCCGCTCCCAGGCAGCTAGGGTCCTTGACTACGCAATATAGAATGTCTACCGTGTGAAAACCTCCATATATGAAGCGTAGCAAAGCCAGATAACTGCCCGATCAATTCTGGGTAGCTTTAGGAAGCATGGAATACGCAGCGTAAGGAAAACCATTCAAAGCTGCGGAAAATCTGATAGCACAACTGCAACAAGTGGAGAACAAAAGAGCAAGAAAAACCCAGAAACGGCGCCAAAAGTTTCATGCCAGGTTCATGAGCGCAAACAGACTGGGCGGTGACATGCGGCAAATCAACGTACCACGGCCGGCATTATTTCCTACCCAGGCGCGCAAGAAAAGCCAGCCAGCCATGGATGGATTAACCGCGGATCGCGCAGGCCTGAACGAAATCATTTTAGAAATGACAGGAAATGGCCGCAGATCGAAGACGCTTAGGTTATTTTCATGGTGTCCGTTACTAAACGACTCTTGCTGCATCAAAATAACCCACGAATAGTGAATGGTATAGGCTTTATACGGACAGCCTATACCACACCTTCAAACTCAGTGCACATCATTATCAAGTTGGTTATTGTACTGCACCATGCTGGGGGCCCAGCATACTCGAACACAAGGTGTTGCCCCTCTTAGCAGCGTGGGTGGGTGGGTGGGAGCTGAAAAGAGGCCTCCCTACGTCCCCTACACCACTCTAAGTACTGACTATCATTCACATTGCGCCACGCAGGCCTGCCGGCTGGCGCAGGTACAAGGTGTACTGACTGCCAATCACAGTTGCGCCACGCCTGGCGGCTGGCGCAGGTAACAAGGTCTAGTGACGTACGTTAGAAGCTACCTAGGCCTGCACTCCGGAACCACACTCAGCCTAGGCACAAAAAGGGCCGGCCGGTGCAGTACCCTCGTGACAAGCGCTAGTCTTACGCTACCTACGGCAGGTCGGTCCCCTTTGAGCCCGTCCACGCGTCATATATAAAATGAGCGAAGCTCAGCAAATACATTTCTTGTTTTTGGTCCATTGGAGTTCCTTCCCACCAAGAGAAACATTTATTTTACATTTTTGTGTGCTAGGCTTTATACGGACAGCCTATACCACACCTTCAAACTCAGTGCACATCATTATCAAGTTGGTTATTGTAGCACCATGCTGGGGGCCCAGCATACTCGAACACAAGGTGTTGCCCCCACACCTCCTTCCTGGCCACCAAGGCTGTCGCCAACCTTGGTGCCGATTTTCTTTCCGCCCATGGCCCCCCTCCTGCACGCTGCCACGGCTGTACTGCCGCCCCCGTGTGGCCGCTACGGTTTCCCGGCGGACGCAGGGCAGCACCCATGTCGTTCCCCCCGTTAGGGGGGGCGGTTTCCAGCGGCTGCTCATTAGGCCTTACGCCCCCGGACCGTCTCTCACAAGCCCAGGACCCATCACCAGCCCCACCCCCGAGGCTGGGATTTCCCGGCATTGAAACCTTTGTGGCGATAAGCCCTCTACCCTACCAAGGCCTTGGCTTGGAAACTGCTTAGCCAAGGCCCTGACCAGGGCTTGTGTTGTTGTAGGAAATTTTTTATGGCATAGATATGCCCCCCTGGCTGAACCGAACTCTTTATCGCTTTTCCTATAATGCATCATACAGGATAAAAACAAGGCGATAAAACAGCAAGAATTTCAGCCCCGCCAGGCGAACATTCTTTGCTGAAAAACTGGGCAATGATGAAGAGCGCGCTCCTCCCACCAAGATTCGCTCCAGCCCCGCATCCTCCCCGAAACTCCCGTCTGGCCACAGGCCGAAAGATCGGGTCCGCTGTCAGGCTCCTGGCAGTTATGGGCTACCCTGGCACCCCGCGCTAGCCATCTCCACGTTTAAGGCAGATTCGCCTCCACCTGTGATTCTTTCCACCGTAGCCGCTGGCCCTGGCCTGTATGGCTCCTTCCCTGACGTTGTCCGACTAAAATCGCAGCTTCCCCAGTGTCAGGAAGCCGCTTGCCGCACCCAGGGGTTGAGGGGAATCGTCAGTGGGCCCAGCGCCGGAAATCACAACATTTTACTCAAAACGTAGAGCCCCCCACCCAACAACCATTACCGTGGCCTGTAACGGTGGGTGGCGAACATAAAGACCTTTATTCCAGGCCTCACCACGCCCGGAGAGGCCGATAGCATCGTCTTACATTCAGCGCAGCCGCCATAGCGGCCAGCCGACCTTGCCAGCAAATGCTGGGATCAAGTTGCGAAGCTGAAAAGAGGCCTCCCTACGTCCCCTACACCACTCTAAGTACTGACTATCATTCACATTGCGCCACGCAGGCCTGCCGGCTGGCGCAGGTACAAGGTGTACTGACTGCCAATCACAGTTGCGCCACGCCTGGCGGCTGGCGCAGGTAACAAGGTCTAGTGACGTACGTTAGAAGCTACCTAGGCCTGCACTCCGGAACCACACTCAGCCTAGGCACAAAAAGGGCCGGCCGGTGCAGTACCCTCGTGACAAGCGCTAGTCTTACGCTACCTACGGCAGGTCGGTCCCCTTTGAGCCCGTCCACGCGTCATATATAAAATGAGCGAAGCTCAGCAATTCTACCGTCGCAGGCACGCATGCTAGATTATTCATCGCGGCCAAATTGTTGGATGAGACCCCCGTGCAAATCTGTACCAACAAAGGCACCGAATTTGCAAATAGTGCAGATCTGGCTATGAAACATCATAATAGAACATCACTTTTAACCATCGGCTTAAGGGGACGTGGCGCGCCGAATATTTTCCGCGCCAAAAAATTCGCGGTACCGTCCGTACGGTGTATAATGTGTGCCCGGACCGCTCAACCCTCGCGGAGGTGGCCATGGCGGCATGCCTTTATGCAATATTAATCGATATGGCACGTAAACAGCTAGAAAAAATGCTTGAATTTCGCAGAAGATTAGTTGATGACCTCATGTCATGGCGGAAAGTTTACGGTTTGCAATATCGCTGATTTCTCGAACGGCTACGGGCGCGGGGGTCCAGGATATAATTTCTCTTGCGGATCATGAAATTTAATGCAGGTTTACGGCAGCTATTGTGAGGCAACGTAGGCTCTAAAGAGCGATTATGAAGCTAACTTAATGGTGTTGTCGAGTTTGTGCCGAAGCTTCCCGGTTTCTTTTACATTTCCGGCATTCAAGGTAAGAACCTACGCAGGCCTGCGCATGTCGCCTTCGACGTATTCACGGAAGGCGCACCTTCCTTGTTCGCCTGATCAATGGATGATGTCTTTTATTGTTCGAGCTTGCGTGCCAGTTTATGCATGAAACATTTCCACGCAGGCAGGTGCAATAACGTCGGCCTTTCGCCTTTTTTTCGGGCAGTTTCCCTGCAGGAAGCGCTCTTTTCCTTTCGGTTGCATCGTCAGATTCCTAGCAATTTCGTACAATTTCGTGTAGTTTGTGGCTGGCATGCTTAAGGCGCCGAGGTCAAGTTGTTGGTAATGTGTTGACATTTGTTTTCCATAATCCTTTGGACATGAGCTTGCTCAGACGCTTTGTTATGTGCCGGATCTGACACGCCTGTTTTAGTAAAGACATCCGGCATGTGCCTAGAGGCTAACAAGCTGGCATCAGCTTCTTAGCAAAGTGCCATATTGGAAAGGAAGGTGAGAGTGGTTCTTTTGCTGGCCATACTGCATGAGTGGCATTGCATTAGATAGGTGTTTTTATTGCTTTCCTTGAGCTATAACCATTAAGACTTCCCTGCTATGTGTGCAGCAAGGCAAGCTGGATAGGATGTGAATGCATGGCAGACAACATGTATGATTTGCTGCCAAGTTTGCAGGCTGCAGGTTGCCTCTATTGCTTGGGCAGTCTTTCTAAGGTTTTTACACGTATACTTGCTGAGTTCTTGGCATAAATTTACATGGTAACCTTGGGCTGAGCATAGTGTATGCTTTCTTGGTGCGTGTATGCCTAGCGAAGGTGTTGCTATGCGCACGCTGGCAAGGCTGGCCATGCTGAGGGCAGGGGAGGGCAGATGAGGTGCCTAGCCTTTTCTTATGTTGTGTGATCGAGTTGGGCATGTTTTTTGGCTTCTTGGATGGAAAACATGCTGTCTAGGTGGCCTTATACACAGAAAAATCTCATTTAGCGTATGTTCAGGTTTTAGCACGCAAAACCTTATAACTTGAGCTAGACTTGTCGGAATGACCTGGGACTTGGACCACTGCTGTCCCCCTGTTAGCCGGATTTTCGCTTGATTTTGTGGCCTTATCTGAAGTGTTTATGATATGTTTATTCCCAATGTCCGGTAAAAAAAGACCTGTTTTGCGGGAAAATTAATAACTGTTCAAGGTTTTGCCATTTCCATGATGTAAATAGCTCAGCAAGCTACACACTCAGGGAACTACAAATGGTTGATTTTTGGTTGCCAACAAATGTGTGCATTGGCTGGGGCATACCCAGCCCTGATTAGCGTCTTTTTCTATTTATAGCGCAATATTGGCGTATACTTGGGGGTAGTACCCCCAACAAGTGCATGGACAAGTCACAAGAGATGTTATTTAGTGCCCGCAATCATATTTCAGCATTGTGCAAATGAATTTCAAGTGTTATTACCATAGTTCAATTTTTAAGGTTTTTGGGGTGCCACCTCCCCTTAATTTTTTCGCCTGTCGCCCGCCGGATTAGCCATATTGTAACGGAACGCACGTCGCCATGGCCACCTCCGCACGGTGCGCGCACTGTGCACCACAATCTCACGGTCCGTCGGTACCGTCCCGACTTTTTTGGCGCCAAAAAAGTCCCGGGTGTCATGTCCCCTTAACTCGCGTTATTACATAACGCAATTTTTTGCGTTGTGAGGTTATAACGCAAAAAATTGCGTTGTTAACATGGAGTTCAAACAACTATTTCCCAATAGTTTAGAGGCCAAACAACTGCAGTCAGGCTTAGTTTATAACCCTAGGATCTCATAAAAAAAATCCCCGTACCCAAGTACCCAACGGTTGCCACGTGGCATCATGCAATGCCAGCTGTAAATCAGGACTTTTTAGGGAAGACGAAGGTGATGGCCGAACGAAATCGCGCGTACCCACTGCAGTCCTGCTGTAGTCTAGCGACATGGCGCAGCTGTTTGACCCCAGGAAACGCGATCGTAACCTAATAGGAAGACATGTTAGCGTCCCAGCAACATACATAGTAGTCGTAAACGTGCAAGGGTGGCCAGAAATCGCCGAATCCAGCGACCATGCTGCACAGCTTTGGTGTGCCGAAATGCGCCATTTTGCGGCCACCGGCTGGGCCAAGGTAACGCCATCCATGCCTGGTAAAGCTTAAGCATCGTTTTCCTATCGATGTTTGACATTTATATATACGTTCTAGCTTGTGTAGCACATTCTTTTTGCACTATTCATGCTCTTTCTTGACCCTGGCCTGGCCCCTTTCTAAAACACCATTCTTAGATGCTTCCCTCAGTCAGTTGACCTGCCACAGGGTGATGGTGATAAGTTTTAGAGGCTGTATGGGTTTGAATACCTCCATATATGTTTGTTATACATTTCACATACACATATTGCATGAGTGTGAGGCAGTTGGCTGGTCTCTGTGGCATCATCAAGCACGTAACTGGTGAGTAAAAGCTTCCCATTGACAGCATGTGCCACCAGGTGTGCTGGCCATCACCTGGCAAGCTATAGCAGCTTAGGCCTAGTTTATCCTTGCTAGGGCAGGCTGAAATAGGCTCAACACCACTAGTTTGTTGGTGGCTGCCTCCTAGAATGCATGCCTTGCGTAGGGTGTCCGTACCACGTTACCTACGTGCATGGACAAGGTGGCCGCAGTGCCCGCTCTTCTCGTTAAGCGTGGCATGTGGCCAGCTTGTATTATTGGCTGCAGGTGGTTGCCCTGTCTTATTTTGACATATCTGGGCTTAGTTTGTGCATCTCCATGGGTTTATGCCCCCCAAGGGGCCCACGGTGCCTTTTGTGTGCACCCACTTGTCTACCCAGTGTTATAGTGTTATAATTTCATGGGTGTGGGGAAAATAGGAGGGCTGCTTATTTCAAGCCCATATGCAGCCACGAGGGTCTACATATATTGCTTTTACTCCAAAAAATTCAGTGCCTGCAATACTTGACCCATGTGGCATACCGGCCCCTTGTAGTGTGAGGGGGTCATAGTTTACGAGACCCATGTGTCTTCAACTTTGAATTTCACATAGCCAGGCTGGGAATTACATGCCAAGACCATATACTACATTTTTTTATATATCTCAGAGAATTCATAACTGGCCTCAGATAGCCCATATCATGCTTGCTTCATTAGATGTGTTTAATTGAAATAAAGTGTTATAACGCAAAAAATTGCGTTATAAATGTGCTAACGCGAGTTAAGAATGTACTCCAACACGCAAAATGTACTTCGTACCGAAGTTTGTCTTTTTATGCTGAAAATTGTCATGCATGATGTTTGCAACCAAAATAGACCTCGTACAAAGTTTGGTATCGATCGGACGTCATCTTGGTGACATTTGCTAGCAATAAAGGTACATTTTTGTCATTTTAAATTAAATTAAATAGTAATAAATAGGAAACAGTACTAAATCACGTCAAACCATCATGGATATTTGCAAGCAACCTAATTACCACTAGAATAGACCATGCACAAAGTTTGGGGTCAATCTGAACTCAAAATAGTGACGTTTGCTAGCATAAATACTGCATTTTTTGCCATTTTCAAGCATTTTGCTCAATGTAAGCTACTAAACAATATCAAACTACGTCATAAAGCTATGAAATGTTGGAAGCAACCTAATTACCACTAGATTAGACCATGGGCCAAGTTTGGGCTCAGTTTGATGTCAAAATAGTGACGTTTGCTAGCATAAATGGTGCATTTTTTGCCATTTTCAAGCATTTTGCTCAGTGTAAGCTACTAAACAATATCAAACTATGTCAGAAAGCTATGAAATGTTGAAAGCAACCTAAGCACCACTAGATTAGACCATGGGCCAAGTTTGGGCCCAGTTTGATCTCAAAATAGTGACGTTTGCTAGCATAAATTGTGCAATTTTTGCCATTTTCAAGCATTTTGGTAAGTATAGTTGCCTCAAACTATGTCAGAAAACTGTGAATTGTTGTAAATAACCTGTTTGCCAGTACATTAGACCATCCTCAACTTGTAAGGTCAGGCATAGGTAAAGGTAGTGACATTTGCTAGCACTATATATGAGCATATTATGCCTCTTTTCGCATATAAATAACAGGACAATATTAAATCAAGGCCTTATTACAAGGTGTGCAAATGCAAATCACACCAGATTGGATGACCAATGATGGGTGGCTGCATGCCAACACATCTACCAGGCTGCAGTGAGAGGCCACATCGCTACAAGACAGGAATCCTCGCAATTGCACACCGCTAGGACACTGCATACCCCAAGAGGATTTGGCTTAGTACAAGCCATAAAAGTTTGGCCATGCTAACACATTCTTCATCCAAGCAAAATGCAGCCTCTCCAAACTCAACTCATTGATTTTAATGCAACTAGGCCAGGCGTGCATGCTCTACTTGCCGATAACCATGAGTAAACTTGTGTACCACTTCATTCCATGCGCCGGTAGATGGCACCGTCTCATCTACCAGTCATCCCCGGCTCCCATTCCGCATCCTCCTCTCCCTCTCCCTCTCCCTCTTCCTCCTCCCCCTCCCCCTCCCATTCTCCCTCCCCCTCTCCCTCGATCCTCCTCTCCCTCCTCCTCCCCCTCCTCCTCCCCCTCTTCCTCCCCCTCTTCCTCTCCCTCTTCCTCCTCCTCCCCGCCTTCACTGTCACTGTGCACAGCAGGGACGGCATCGTCTATGTGGGTGCCATCACCTGCGTTCACGGTGCCAGCCTAGCTCCTGTGGAAAGAAGCGAGCGCGGCCAAATGCCTCGACTGGGTGTGGGCAGCCGCACACGAACTGCGTCACCTCCGCCAGGGCATGATAGTCCTCATACTGCCCATCAGCCCACATCGCCTTGATGAGCAGGTGACCTCCCCTTTCCTGAACCTTAGTGACCCAGCCATGGAAGCGCTCCCTCTTCCTCGCTGTCCCCGGAAACAGGGCACACAGGCGCATCCCGATAAGCGCACGTGCTCCATGCTCGGCAAAGTAGGCATTGCAGTCATCCTTTGCTGCTGCCCTGGCGGCGGTGGCAGTCTTGTAATGCTCAAAGTCAATCTGCGGGTGCTCTTTCAACGCCGCCACCGTGGCAGCTGACAGTTTGCCGGTACTGATCAGCTCAGGCTGGTGCACCTCTGCCGTACCGCCCACTGTCCAGTGCTGCAGGTGTACATCAGAAATGGGGACCGTCATCCCTGCGCTGCCGCCACCTAATGTCACTCTAGAAAACTGGCCCGTCCACGACGGTGCGTAGTAAGGAGAGGCGACAATGCTGTCACGCTCCGTGCGATCGCCTTCCAGATCAAGGACCTTCACCAGCATGTGTGGTGCCCACGGCATTCCCTGCCCGCAGGTGACGGCTGGCCGCTTAACAACGAGTAGGTCGCCGCGTCGTATGAGGCTTCCATTCACCTTGAAGGTGTGCCTGCCGGAAATCAGTGTGCGCAAAGCGGGCGTTGCCGTTGATGTGCTCCCTCGCGCAGCGGGCGCACATGCGCGGTTGATCTGCGCTTGAATCTCGCGGCAGGGCAAGCGACGTGTGAGATGACTTGTTTTATGGGCAGCCTCAGTGCTCGTGTTGCCCGCGCAACCGACTGGTCGCCTGCAGATCGCAGCGGTAAGGGTACCGCCTTGTTCGCTTGCAGTTCACGCTTCTCTTTGAGCTTTTGCTCCATGATGTCGAACAGATTCTCGTTGTTGGCACGCACATCCTCCACGGACTTTGGCACCTGCTCAATCCATCCGTCCAGCAACTGCTGCTTCTCAGCGGCGACGATGTCAGGAAAAAGGCTGTGAAGGCTAGCGCAGGTACATCTCCTGGCACCGCCCTCGTCCCATTCAAAAAGCAGCACTAGACCAGGACTTCCTTTGGGGGCCTTGCCACGCTCTATGAGGAGGCACCCATAGACAGGATCTCCCTGCGGGGTGTACCCAATGGGCGTGACCCCGTCACAAGCCTCGCCATTAGGCCCTGTGGGCTGCCACTTGTTCACCGGTGCATTTACCAACGTCTCCGATGCGGCTAGGCGCCAGCGGACATACACGGTCATATCCGGCCCCAAAACACTTCGAGATCGAACACCTTCGAAGAGCGGTGCCTCTCCCTCTCGGCTTCGGTTGCTGGCTCATCATCCAAGTCGGCGGTGGCCCGCGCCCGCACCCGCGCCGGCGCCTGCCCCCCACCCCCGCCCGCGCCCGCGCGCGCGCCTTGGGTGGCGCCCGCGCCCGCACCCGCGCCGGCGCCTGCGCCCCCGCCCCCGCCCCCGCCCGGGCCCGCGCCCGCGCCCGCGCCCGCGCCTGCGCCTTGGGTGGCGCCCGCGCCCGCACCCGCGCCTTCTCCCCCGCCCCCGCCCCCGCCCCTGCCCGCGCCCACGCCCGCGCCATGGGTGTGGCCCGCGGCTGGCTTCTTCAGAAATGCGTCCATCGATTTCACCCACCGGCCAAAGTCGCGGTGGATGCACCCTTTCAGCCACGTTGTGACATCAAGCGCGGCGTCCCCAATAGAACAGACATGCAATATCCACTGTGCATTGCCTAGGTCCACTTCTGGTTGAAGGGCACCAGAAGTTGTTTATTACACTATATGTTGAAGCCGACCGGACTTAGTAGACAGAGAGACATAAAACATTTTTTGGCAGTCCCTGGCCGCCGCTTCCACTTGACCCGCCTCTCCAACCTGGCCGCAGGCCGTACATCCGGAAACCGCGTCAGGAGCCATGGGAGGGCACATCCTTACCCTCCAGCTGGTGAAGCCCTAGCGTGTCCGCTAGAGTGCGCCTCACCGAAGTATGGCCGAAATCTACGGCCCAAAGTGACGACGCCAGTCACGGGGGGCAGTCTGCCCGCGAGGTCCCACACCACCTGGGGCACCCGCACCTGCAGGGCGCGGTGGAGCCCCACGTAATGGTCCACGGACGAAAACTGGCGCTTTTGGATGTCCGCGATTGGTACCCCGTGCAGGTAGTCATGGGTGGCCCCCCCATGGCGCATGCTGTAGGGTGAAAACATCCCCCGCAAGCCAAGGAGGTCCCAGGCGGCATGCCACCGCCGCAAGAAACGGCTGTAGCTGAGTGCGCCAAAGAGCAGCTCCTCGTGCGCCCGCCCAGCACACAGGGCGCCAAGCAACGTGAGTGAAAGGGGCTCAACAACCACCACTGCCTGGGCCTGGGCCTGGCCCTTGGCTGTCTTGGGGTCGCGTAGCAGCAGTGCACCCTGGTTACTGGTCCCCAGGCGGAAGTCTCCGCGCAAAGCCACGTCCCCCACGCGAAGCTTGAACGCTTCTCCGATGCGCAAGTATGGTTGATCTTACGATCTGGATTCCCTGATTTGCGACTAAGGGGAGCGGAGTGCGAGTCGGTGCCGCTGCCTCATGGCTGATCTGCGAGAAATGCTCCTGGAAAGGATGAAAGTCCCTACAAATGACCTCTGGACTGCTTCCAAGTACTTGGATGTAGTTCAAAGTACTTCATTGGTATTACAGGGTAGTACAATCTACTTCAAACTAGTTCAAACTAGCTCAGGCTAGTAAAGATTCGTTCAGGTGTAGCACAACCTGCCTAGGAGGTGGTATGACCACCTGGGTTGAAGTAGACAGTGACTAAACGTACAATGTCGAAAGAATCAGTACAAATGGGTTCTTTGTAGTACAGCTGTTCAGTGGCACCTGGGCGCCGCGCCAGTACTGTACCGGACTTGCATCCGTCACCGTGCGCATGCAATGCAGCCAATTTATTGAGGAAGACATGGCGGCGCATGCTTTATCAGTTTTCTTTGCCGTTTCTTGGTCAAAATCACTCGTTCTTTTTGCGCTCATTAAAGCTCGATAATTTCCACATCATATGAAGTGATTTCGCAGCAAAATATGGGGTCGAATGAGCCCATTCCGAGAGGTTTCGCGCAAACTGCACGAAATCATTATTTTGCAACAAATAAGGATAGCACTTCGTTGGCCACTTTGATAGTGGGTTCCCTCGGTCCTGCCTACAAGGCAAGACTTGCAGCTTCTTCAAAAAGTCCCTTAGACTCATTAGGACCGTATTTGGTGAGTGTGGGATATGAAATAGAAGCTAGCAGCGAGCCAGCACAACTGGGGAAGAATATCGCGTTTTCCTTGGTGCACAAACTGCCAGAGGGGTTCCTGGCCGAAATGGGGGCCGAGGAGGGCTTCGTAGGCTCTGAGGAGGCCGAAGATATGTTGGGGGACATGTCTGGGGCCTCTGGAGATGAGCAGAATGATGGGGCGCCTCAAGCTGCGAATTTTTCCAATGATTTGGCAAAAATTGCGGCAACCATGGGCAACATGAGCATAGAAGCCCTAGGATCGGCTAAGGAGACTGGCACAGGTCTCCCAGGGGGTGGGGAGACTGTTGGCAGAGGTGCCACGCCATTTGCTGGGCGAGGGAAGGTGGTGGGAGGCACCCCCCTGGTGCATGGCTGGAGGGGCCAGGGGAAAGGGGGTAGGGGGCACGGCCCCAACTGTGGGGGGGGGGCGCAGCGGTGGCAAGGGAGGGGCTGCGGGGGCCCACCTGTTGGCCATGGGCCGGGGAAGCTGAACCCCGGGCTGAGTGTGGGCGTCCCGATGCATCAGCTCGGGGTGCGCACCGTGCGTGAGGGAGGACGGGAGTGGATGGAGTTGGTGGGGGCCTCCGAACTTGACTGGCAGCTGCTGCCCGAGGACCCTCCTCGGCCGGCGCAGTTGGTCATGATCGACGACCTGGGCACCACACACGCGCGCAGCGGAGGCAAACGCGCTGCTGGACCGCGCATGCACCGAGTGCTACGCGCCAGCTGGCCTCGTGGTGAATGAGAAAAAGGTCGAGCGGGCGCGGGAGGGTCAAGCTGTTGAGATCCTGGGCATCGAGTTTCACCAAGATGGGAGCTTGTGGCCGTCGGCGAAGCGACTAGCCCTCCTGGTCCACGACACCGAGGCGGTGCTGGCCAAAGGACGTGCAAGCTACCATGAGTTGGCCTCCCTACTGGGACGCTGGGTATGGATCCAGCTGTCCCAGTAGGGAGTCTGCTAAGCATGCACCTGGTTCCACGCCTACAGGATGCTCCACCAAGTGCTGGCCCTCCGCAAGGGAGGACGCTTCCAACTCTGGGCAAGTGTGCGCCGGGAGCTCTGGGCGGCTGTCTGCCTGGCTCCCCTGGTGCATGCGCAGCGCAACCACACTAGGAACTCAGATCTGAGCTTTTTCTCAGTTTTTCTCAGTTTTCTCAGGAAGGCTGCCTGAGATTTCGTGAGATTTCCTGAGATTTCCTGAGATTTCCTGAGATTTCCTGAGATCAACTGAGAAAAATCTCAGTTTTCTCAGGAAAACTGAGAAAATCACCTGAGAAAACTGAGAAAACTGAGAAAAAACTGAGTCAGCCCGAGAAAGTCGCCTGGCCTGAGATTTTTTTTTCTCAGGAACGAAATTTCTCAGGCGCCCGGTTTTTTCTCAGGTTGCTGCCTGAGAAAATCTGAGACTGAGAAAATCTGGGAAACTTAAGGCCTGAGAAAAACTGAGAAACCTCATGCACACAGAGAAATCGCATTCATATCACGCAACCAGAAATCGCTTTGATTACAAATCATAATAATTTCTTGTGCAGTTGGAGTACAGCTCTTCAAGTTTAATAAGAACATCAATTTCAGTCACTAGACGAGTTGCTACAATCTGCTTCAGCGTAGCTCACTTTTCCATACGCCCTTGCACTTCTCCTCGTTGGTGCAAGGTCGCCCCGGCTAGGTTCAGCCACATTCTTGTGCTGCCTACCCCCTCTCCCCCTCTGCCCACGATTCCCCCGCGTAGGTTCAGCCGCATACTCGCGGCCATCGCCACCACGGGCAGAATCAGCAGCATTTTCTGCTGCAGGCTGCCTCCTTCCTCTCCCCCTCCGTCCACGCTTCCCCGTGCAGGTTCAGACGCATTGTAGCTGCATGGGTCATCACTGTCGCTGCTAGGTGGAGCCAAATCCTCTTGGCTACCATTATCACTGCCGCTGCAGATGGAGGAATCAGTTTCTGCTGCAGGCTGCTTACCCCTCCTCTTCCTTGGTGCAGGCATGCCATCCTCGCTGCCACACTAGGAACGGAGTGTTGACAAACTTTGTTTGTCAAGAATTGTCAAATAGTTCTAGTGTGACCCGCTGGCTTCGCACAGCCAAATTTTTTTTCGCACAGCCAAAAAAAATCAATTTTTGGCGGTAGAGAGACCATGGAGGGACTGCCCACTGCCCGCTGTAGACGCATACTGTAGTTCGTAGAAGCGTACTCCTTCGCTGCACTCCGGAGAGGAATCGTGACGGACTGACGGTCTCCTTCGCTGCCCTCCAGAGAGGAGGCCGCTAAAGCGGCCGCTCGCTTCGCTCGCTGGGAGCTTTGCGCGGATTGGTTGGCAGTTCTTCCGTGCGCTTGGCGCTTCGCGCGGATTGGTGGTCAGTCAGTCCGCCCCTTCTGGATTGGCCGCGTACTCGGTGATGCCCTGAATAGTGTCGGATTACCTTACATTGCCAAATTAGTAATATAGATTCTTGACATATCAACTGCCATGACCTTGACAAACCTTGACAGAACTTGACAAAAGCTTGACATGATAACATCAAAGGCTTGACAAACCTTGACGGAATGTTGAAAGGTTGACAAAACCTTGACAATCTTTGAAATATCAACATATCAACACGGGAAAAAATGTCAATACACTGACAAACCAAGGTGATGTGTCAAGAAATGTCAAGACGTTAACAAAAGAAGGCCAAAAAAATTGTTAACATGACAAAATGTCCACAAATGTTAACATGACAAACGTCAACATGACGACCAAAGGCGTAGCAAACTGACAAATCAACACCACGCACAGGTAAACTTATTTCATTAAAATCAACAAGTTCAAAAGACCACCTAAACCGAGTCATCGTCATCATCATCATCATCAAAAATCAACATGGCTGCTACCTTGCTGCCTGAATTGCGGTTTTCTGCATTACATTAGCATGACAAACTGTACTGACAAAACACATGAAGGAGAAGTGCACTCAATCACAGTCCGAGGGTGGCGGGCAAGATGCACAGCCACAAGCATCTTACAAATGCAGTATAACATCCGCGTAGGGCTGTCCCAGCGATCATTGCTGAAATTAATGGACGACTTT
Organism: Mesostigma viride; assembly: GCA_009746045.1. NCBI lineage: Eukaryota > Viridiplantae > Streptophyta > Mesostigmatophyceae > Mesostigmatales > Mesostigmataceae > Mesostigma > Mesostigma viride. The sequence continues at coordinate 3,842,750 of RPFO01000156.1, forward strand.
CTAGAAATTTACCGCAGGAGACTGTCCAGTGCTACAGCGATGTGACGAGGGCTCAGAGCCTACAAAATCTGTGTCCGCAGGTGCCCTCCCCGCCATGCTGGGCTGGCGGATGTGTGCGCCATGGTTGTGTTAGGTAGATTGCCTGCATGCAAGGGAAACATGCGTTATCCAGCAAAGCAGCAAAGGGAACACACAACGATCTTAAGTGAGATGAATACCCGACGCCTTGACGCGCCAACAACGTTGCATTACCTAAATCAGTCGTGTGTAATGAGACGGCGTGAGAGCACAGCAGTCGCGTGGCTGTTTGTGAGTGATGGCTTGATTTTTGGACCGAGAAAGTGAGATAGTGGACAGAGAGAGAGAGAGAGAGAGAGAGAGAGAGAGAGAGAGAGAGAGAGAGAGAGAGAGAGAGAGAGAGAGAGAGAGAGAGAGAGAGAATGGGCCTGGTATTCTCACCTAAACTGTCTCTATGTACCTCACAAGATGTAGGGAACTGCGAAACCACAGGAATACCTAGAGAAGAGCGCTTCCTGGCTCACGAAAAACTCGCCGATTGAGTGCTTGACGTTCACGTTTGATAATGCTGAACTGCGTTATCAAATCATCTGCGTTATCAAATCATCATCTGGCAGAGTCACGTCACTTGGTTGGTGCCGGGCCCGCTACAAAAAACGTAGCGGGCCTGGTGATGTCGCTGTTACACCACCCGACTTTACATCGAGTCACTGTGCATGATATATATAATAATGGCTGCCTACAGCACCGCGCATGGTGTCCAAGTCCAATTATGGCGCTGCCAAGGCTGCGTACCTGCCGTTATCGCCTTGGTCTTTGTCACGGTGGCGTTCTCCAATTCACGTGCAACATGCACTTCCTAAGCCAGCTCTGGCGCGGCGCGTGCCCTTCGGGCTGAATTTCAAATTTCCGCGTGCAGTCCGTTGGAGAGGGGCGCTGCGTCCGGAGTCCGGACTTAGGGAATTCGGAGGCTGCTGGTCGCACAAAAGATCGTTGTTGGCTGTTGAGTGATGTCCGACTGGCACGATGGAGAGGGCTCCATCACATTGGCGACCTTACCAGTGGCCCACATGTACCGACGAGACCTGCATCTCGAGCTTGTCGGCCCTCACACTGCAGCTGTCACCATGCGAGACGCCCTGAGACTCTCGGCATGATTTTTCCCGTGCAATATCACGCCCTCGATTCGCAGCAAGGCCCGTCTCCTCCAATATGGCCGACTGCGGGCTGTCCTCTGTGCATGCTTTCAGGTTCACTTTGTTTGAGAAGGCACCAGAACTTGTTTATTGCAAAATTATATGCTTAAGCCGCTTGCAGGCCTTGGTAGACCGAGAGACTGGCGAATTGTGCGCAAGTCCCAGGCGGCTGCCACCATATAACACCCCCAGAGACAACAAACAAACAAACAAACAAAAGAGGGTGGGCGGGTGGGGAAAACTGATAAAGCATGCGCCGCCATGTCTTCCTCAATAAATTGGCTGCATTGCATGCGCACGGTGACGAATGCAAGTCCGGTACAGTACTGGCGCGGCGCCCAGGTGCCACTGAACAGTTGTACTACAAAGAACCCACTTGTACTGATTCTTTCGACATTGTACTACGTTTAGTCACTGTCTACTTCAACCCAGGTGGTCATACCACCTCCTAGGCAGGTTGTGCTACACCTGAACGAATCTTTACTAGCCTGAGCTAGTTTGAACTAGTTTGAAGTAGATTGTACTACCCTGTAGTACCAATGAAGTACTTTGAACTACATCCAAGTACTTGGAAGCAGTCCAGAGGTCATTTGCAGGGACTTTCACCCTTTCCATGAGCATTTCTCGCAGATCAGCCATGAGGCAGCGGCACCGACTCGCACTCCGCTCCCCTTAGTCGCAAATCAGGGAATCCAGATCGTAAGATCAACCATCCTCTGTGCATGCTTTCAGGTTCACTTTGTTTGAGAAGGCACCAGAACTTGTTTATTGCAAAATTATATGCTTAAGCCGCTTGCAGGCCTTGGTAGACCGAGAGACTGGCAAATTGTGCGCAAGTCCCAGGCGGCTGCCACCATATAACACCCGCATCTCCAACCTGGCCGTCCCCGGCCGCATCTGGAGTGGTTGTAGAGGGGGAAGCCCTAGCGTGGCTGCTAGAGTGCGCCTCCCCTGCACCTGTCAACGCAGGTACCCGCAGAGCCCTAGTGTATCCACTAGAGTGCGCCCCGCCGGCTCTGTCCAAGGCAGGATACGGTCGAAGTTGAGCCAAACCGGAAATCAGGATGATGGCGCGACGCCCAAAACCAGCAGGGCCCCAGCGTGTCCGCTGGAGTGCGCCCTGCCGACTCCTCCAACGGAGCTGCATCGTTTTATACTGCGCCCCCCGGCCTAGACCGGGGCAGGCGCATCCCCACACTTGCTATGGCCAGTGTGAACTCCACTGAGCGGGGGGGAACTCCTCAGCCAGCAACCACACCCACCGCGGCACTTGCACCGCTAGAGCACGGTGCAGGCCCACGTAGTGGTCCACCGACTTGAACTGGCGCCAACGCCCGCGCTTCTGGATGTCTGGGAGTGAAACGCCCTGCAGGTAGTCGTACGTTGCCCCACCATGTCGCATGGAGTAGGGCGGAAACATCCCCCGCAGGCCCAGAACATCCCACGCCGCGTGCCACCGACGAGAGAACTGGCTGTAGTTGAGGCTCCCAAACAAGGGCTCCTCGGGCTCCCGCCCAGCGCACAGGCGCTCGAGCACGTACAGCGAGAGGGGGTCCTGCACCACCACCGCCTGTGCACCCCCCTTGGCTGTCTTGGGATCCCGCAGAAGAAGCGCACCCAGTCCCCGCTGCCCCAGGCGACGGTCGCCACGCAGTGCCACGTCCCCCACTCGGAGCTTGAAGGCCTCCCCGATGCGCAGGTATTGCTGGAAAGTGATGACGCACACGGCTGCTGCCATGGGCGCCCCCTGCCAGCGGAGGAGCTGCACCACCAGGTAGAGCAGCTCCCACGGCACCGGATTGGGGCTATGCGTTTGCACGCGTCGCTGCCACCCGTACAAGAGCCGGCGGGCCTCGCGCCACCCCTGCACTTGGCTGGGGTAGTACAGTTGCAGCCCACACAGCGCCCTCATGCACATGGAACGCCCTGCTCCCCCTCCATCCTCGTAGACAGACACGAGCCACTCGCAGAACACGCTCTCCGCTTCCTCCGGCGGTACAGCACCATAGGGCTCAGCCCACAGGAGGTACGCGATCACTGCGCGATGGTAGCTGCGCAGGGTCGCGGGCAGCACGGTGCTCTCCAGCAGTTCCTGCCGCCCTCCCGGACCCGGGTTACTCTCCACATCGCCATCGGCGGTAAGGTCCCGCACCCACCGGCCCCGGCTGGGCGCGTCAGCGGGGTTTCGCTCCGAGCGGATGTACACCCAGTGGTACCTGGTGTTGCTGGCACAGCCCAGGGCGGCAGCGCGGCGGCACCACGTGTTGAGGCGGTAAGATGATGACCGCCCCTTCACCACTGCGCCCACAACGGCGGTGTTATCCACCAGCCGTACGTGCCGTCGCCCCCACCGCGCCCGCGTGCGCAGCCCCCACTCCAGGCTCTGCACGGCTGCGCGCGCCTCTTTCTCATTGATGTGCGCCCCCGCGTCCCTCCACCGGTGTTTCACCGCCACACGCCAGCGGGCGGTCGCCACCGCCCGATGTTCCCTCTCCCCGTTCGCTCCACACCGACCTCTTCCGACCCGACACACAGAGTCTTCCACCCCTTCATTTCGCGGCAGTTGGACAAAGCCTTCACGTCTGCCTCTGCCAGACGGGCGTACACCACACCGGAGCCCCGGCTCGACGCGTCACTGGCCACGACGGTGGTGTCCAGTGGCTGGTTGCGCTGCGCATGCACCAGGGGAGCCAGGCAGACAGCCGCCCAGAGCTCCCGGCGCACACTTGCCCAGAGTTGGAAGCGTCCTCCCTTGCGGAGGGCCAGCACTTGGTGGAGCATCCTGTAGGCGTGGAACCAGGTGCTTAGCAGACTCCTGCGCAGCAGCTGGATCCATACCCAGCGTCCCAGTAGGGAGGCCAACTCATGGTAGTTGCACGTCCCCGGGCCAGCACCGCCTCGGTGTCGTGGACCAGGAGGGCCAGTCGCTTCGCCGACGGCCACAAGCTCCCATCTTGGTGAAACTCGATGCCCAGGATCTCCACAGCTTGACCTTCCCGCGCCCGCTCGACCTTTTTCTCATTCACCACCAGGCCAGCTGGCGCGTAGCACTCGGTGCATGCGCGGTCCAGCAGCGCGTTCGCCTCCGCTGCGCTGCGCGCGTGTGTGGTGCCCAGGTCGTCGATCATGACCAACTGCGCCGGCCGAGGAGGGTCCTCGGGCAGCAGCTGCCAGTCAAGTTCGGCGGCCCCCACCAACTCCATCCACTCCCGTCCTCCCTCACGCACTGTGCGCACCCCGAGCTGATGCATCGGGACGCTCACACTCAGCCCGGGGTTCAGCTTCCCCGGCCCGAACAGGGTCTGCATGTGCGCCACCTGCGCCAGCAGGACCGAGTGAGACCACCCCATCACCAGAACACGGAACCTGGGATAGAGCCGGCGGCGCTCCCCGGGCTGGCCGACCTCGTCCGACCAGACTGGGGCAGCGCGAACCACTCCGCCACTCCGTTGGCACGGAGAAGCGGTAGTAGTACGTCTCCAGGTCCGTTTTGCTCGAGTAGCTGGGCGCGCCCCCTGCCATCTCGGCCACCGCCCCCACATCTGGCAGGTAACAGCCGCCAGGGGTGAGGAACTTGTCATTGCTCTGCACCATGTTGCAGATGAGTCGCTGGCGCTGGGCTGACGGGTCCACCACCCCTGGATCGCGCTTGGGCACGCCGAACAGGCCGTTGGTGACCGGGGGCTCCTCCTCGCTGTACTCTGTCATCCCGGTCTCCGCCAGCCGCACGCTCAGGCGCGCGTACTCTGTGTCGCTCGCACAGCCATGCGTCACTCGCCGTCGACGCCCTGGCTGCACTACCTCCTCCTCCCTCAAAATATTTTTTATGTTGCCATATACCTCCCTCCACTGGGGGGGGAGGCAGTCCATCAGCGGCACGCTGCCCGCCACTCCGCCCGCGGGCAGCGCAAGTCTCTCTGGGACATTTCATATTGCCTGTCGGGCCCATAGGGCCCAGACTCAACGTCATGCACCAGGTCCTCTGCCGCTACGGCTCTCAGCCGGCGCTCATGGACCTGGGCGGCAATCTCCAGCCATTGTAGGGCCGCCTGCTGGGCAGCGGTGCAGGGAGCCGTTGCCGTCGCCCCGCTAGTGCCGCGCCCTGGGGGCCCGCCGGCAGGCGTGGCCATTGCTGGCCCCGCCCCACACCCGGCCGCCCCCACAGGCGGTTCCCGTGTCCCCCCCCACATCCAGTTCAGGCCTTCCACGAGCCGGACCATGAGCAGCAAGCGCGCCCGCCGCCGCGTGGCTCGCTGCAGCCTGCGTCGTGAGCGCAGGCGGGACCGGTCGAGGGGCTGGACGGCCGGAACTGGGAGGGGGAACACGCCGCGCCCCTCACTTCTGCTTGTTGCTGGCGGAGGAGGAGGCCACCGCCCCCCCATCCACCTTGGCCAGCACCGCCGCGCTGACCCGCGCGTCGTGCTCCTTCTTGGCGGCCTTGAGAGCCCGTCGCGCCGCCCTTGTCCGCTGGCTGCCGCTCTCCACCACCGGCAGCACGAAGGCGGCCTGGGCGACCCACGCGCCCTGGCCCCGCTCGCTCTCCACCACCATGAGTGACTCCACGATGCGTGCAAAGTACTCCATGCACGCGAGCTCGGTCACCGCCGTGACTCCCAGCTCCTTCACCGCCACGTCCAGGGCGTGGCACAGGTTGACCGCGATGTCCATGCGCTCGCGACTCTGCCACCCGCTGGTCTGGCCTGGCCCACGGATGAACATGGGCTTCAGGCCCTCCAGCCGGGCCCGCAGACTGCCCCCGTACCGGTCCTTGGCCGTTTGCAGGTACTCGGGCAGCACCCGCAGCTTGTACCGGTAGTCCTCCACCTCCCAAGGGATGCTGGTGGCAGTCCCCGGCAGGGCGACCCCCTTGGTCATGGGCACAGCCAACACCTGGCCGCTCGCTGGGTCGGCGCGACCCGGTAGGCGGTCCCTGCGGCGCCGGCTGCTGCTGCGCCGGCCCGAGTCGCTGCTGCTGTCGCTGCTGCTGCTGCCGCTGCTGCTGCTGCTGCTGCTGCTGCTGCTGCAACGGCACGTGCGATGGCGGCACTTGGGACACTTGGCTGCCTTGGCTCGCGCCGGTGCTGGGGCCACTGGTTTGGCGCCGGGCAGGATTGTCCCACCTCCCCGCGCCCCTTGCTGGGCCGCTGGGTGTGAGCTGTGCAAGGGATACCCCTCTGCAGGCTCCTCGTCCCCCGCCACGGACGCGGGGGCCGTCACCCATCCCCCTGGCCGCCCGGGGCTCTTCCCCAGTGCCTGGGCCTCCAGCCCCCGGCCACCCGGCTCCCCAGTACCCCCGGGGGGGAGCAGGCACCCAGTAACCGCCCCCTGGCACTGCTCCTTCCCCTGCCCCACTGGTGTACCCCCATGGAGGGGCTACCCCCGTGGCGTGCAGGCCACCAGCCCACAGTGGGGCTATCCCGGGGTGGGTTTGAGGGGTGTGCCCACCCGGCACTCGCAGTGCAGGGCCCAATGGGGGGTGCCCTCCTCCCTGCAAGCCGGCAGGGCCCCCCCCCCCCCGCCCGCACCCATCACCCCCTGTCCACCCATGACGGCGCCCATGCGGGCCATCATGGCGGGGTCCATGGCCAACAGGTAGGCCCCCGCAGCCCCTCCCTTGCCACCGCTGCGCCCCCCCCCCACAGTTGGGGCCGTGCCCCCTACCCCCTTTCCCCTGGCCCCTCCAGCCACCAGGGGGTGCCTCCCACCACCTTCCCTCGCCCAGCAAATGGCGTGGCACCTCTGCCAACAGTCTCCCCACCCCCTGGGAGACCTGTGCCAGTCTCCTTGGCCGATCCTAGGGCTTCTATGCTCATGTTGCCCATGGTTGCCGCAATTTTTGCCAAATCATTGGAAAAATTCGCAGCTTGAGGCGCCCCATCATTCTGCTCATCTCCAGAGGCCCCAGACATGTCCCCCAACATATCTTCGGCCTCCTCAGAGCCTACGAAGCCCTCCTCGGCCCCCATTTCGGCCAGGAACCCCTCTGGCAGTTTGTGCACCAAGGAAAACGCGATATTCTTCCCCAGTTGTGCTGGCTCGCTGCTAGCTTCTATTTCATATCCCACACTCACCAAATACCGTCCTAATGAGTCTAAGGGACTTTTTGAAGAAGCTGCAGGTCTTGCCTTGTAGGCAGGACCGAGGGAACCCACTATCAAAGTGGCCAACGAAGTGCTATCCTTATTTGGTACACTATATGTTGAAGCCGACCGGACTTAGTAGACAGAGAGACATAAAATATTTTTTGGCAGTCCCTGGCCGCCGCTTCCACTTGACCCCCCAAGACAAAACAGAAAAGGGTGGGTGGGTGGGGAAAACTGATAAGCTGGCTTGGCAGCCATCACCACCTTGAAATACATCGCATCAACGTTGCATCCGTGACACACGCAAGTGCGGCGCCCCGCTGGCGCGGCGCTCCATGTAAGAATGACCTCAGAATACTACTGTACTAGATCTAGGACCCTGATACTACTTTTTTCAACATTGTACTACATTTTTATGATGTCACACATGTTCTGTCATGCCAGAACCGTTCAGCAACCACCTGGCATATCTTGAGGGTCCCTGGATACTAGTTGAAGTAGATTGAACTCGTTTGAACTAGTTTGTACTACCTGTACTAACTTTGAACTAGTTCGAACTACATCTGAGGCCCATCCAAGGCTGTCAGACCCTCCAGAGAGGGCGTGGCCACCCCGTTTGGCTCCCGCATGTCGACTTGCACCACTGGGCAACGGTGTAGCGCCTCCAAGGTAGCGGCGCACCTCCATCCCTCCGCTCCCCCAGGCAAAATCAGGGAATCCCGATCGTAAGATCAATCATCCACTGTGCATTGCCTAGGTCCACTTCTGGTTGAAGGGCACCAGAACTTGTTTATTACACTATATGTTGAAGCCGACCGGACTTAGTAGACAGAGAGACATAAAATATTTTTTGGCAGTCCCTGGCCGCCGCTTCCACTTGACCCGCATCTCCAACCTGGCCGCAGGCCGTACATCTGGAAACCGCGTCAGGAGCCATGGGAGGGCACATCCTTACCCTCCAGCTGGTGAAGCCCTAGCGTGTCCGCTAGAGTGCGCCTCACCGAAGTATGGCCGAAATCTACGGCCCAAAGTGACGACGCCAGTCACGGGGGGCAGTCTGCCCGCGAGGTCCCACACCACCTGGGGCACCCGCACCTGCAGGGCGCGGTGGAGCCCCACGTAATGGTCCACGGACGAAAACTGGCGCCACCGGCCACGCTTTTGGATGTCCGCGATTGGTACCCCGCGCAGGTAGTCATGGGTGGCCCCCCCGTGGCGCATGCTGTAGGGTGAAAACATCCCCCGCAAGCCAAGGAGGTCCCAGGCGGCGTGCCACCGCCGCAAGAAACGGCTGTAGCTGAGTGCGCCAAAGAGCAGCTCCTCGTGCGCCCGCCCAGCACACAGGGCGCCAAGCAACGTGAGTGAAAGGGGCTCAACAACCACCACTGCCTGGGCCTGGCCCTTGGCTGTCTTGGGGTCGCGTAGCAGCAGCGCACCCTGGTTACTGGGCCCCAGGCGGAAGTCCCCGCGCAGAGCCACGTCCCCCACGCGAAGCTTGAACGCTTCTCCGATGCGCAAGTATTGCTGAAAAACAATGATGCAGCAGCAGGCAGCTAATATCGAGCCTTGTGCACGAAGAATGTTTGCCACGAGGTACAGTAGCTGCCACGGGACGGGGTGAGGGCTCTGCACGGGAACTCGTCGCGCCCAGCCGGCCAGCAAGCGACGCGCCTCGTACCACCCCTTAATCTCGTTGGGGAAGTACAGCTGCAGCCCGCATAATGCGCGCACAACCATGGTCCGGCTTCCCCCTTCCTCATACACGCTGACCAGCCACTCACAAAAGACGCCTTCCGCCTCCGTCTTGGCCACGGGAGCGAGGGGTTGACCATACTCCACGTACGCCCTCAGCGCTCGGTGATATGCAGCTAGCGTGCTGGGCTGCACAGTGGCCTCCAGCAATTCCTGCCGCCCATGTGGCCCCGGATTGCTCTCCACGTCGCCATCCGCAGTGAGGTTGCGCACCCATCGACCACGACTGGGCGCGTCGGCCGGGTTGCGCTCCGACCTCACATACACCCAGTGGTAGCGGGTGTTGCTGGCCAGCCCTAGCGCGATCGCCCGGCGGCACCAGGCGTTCAGCCGGTAGGACGACGAACGCCCTTTGACGAGCGCACCGACAACTGCCGAATTGTCCACCAGCCGCACGTGACGTTGCTGCCAGTGAACCTGTGAGCGCAGGCCCCACTCGATCCCTTGCACAGCCGCACGAATCTCCTTCTCGTTGATGTGGGCCGAGGGATCGAGCCACCGGTGGGCAAGAGCGGTCGCCACTGCGCCGCTGCCATGGCTCGGTGCTCAATCTCCCCTGTGCGCTCCACGCTGGCCGTCTCAGAGTCCACACAGAGCGTCTTCCAGCCCTTCCGCTCCCGACAGTTGGACAGGCCACGCACCGCAGGCGCCTCCCACCGGCTGTACACCACCCCAGAACCGTGGGTTGACGCATCAGTGGCCACCACGGTGCAGCTCAGGGGCTGGTCGCGCTGCGCATGCACCAGCGGGGCCAAGTCCATTGCAGCCTGGAGCTCTTCCCTTACACTACCCCACAGCCGATAGCTCCAGCCCCGCTTGTGCACCAGGACTTGCTGCAGCAAGCGGTAGGCGTGAAACCAGATGGACAGTAGACCCCGACGCAGCAAGTGGACCCACACCCACCGTCCCAGCAACGAGGCCAGTTGGTGGTAAGTGGCCCGTCCACGCCCCAGCATTGCCTGCGTGTCGCGCACCAAGGCCGCCATCCGGGCCGCGCTCGGCCGCATGGACCCGTCCTGGCAGAACTCAATCCCCAAGATTTCCACCGGGCGCCCCTCCTCAGCTCTCTCCACCTTCTTCTCGTTGACCACCAACCCCTTGGGACCGTAGCTCTCCTCGCACGCCTTGGTGAGCACGGCGTTGGTCTCCTCCGCGCTCCGCCCATGGGTGACCCCCAGATCATCGATCATGACCAGCTGAGCGGGATGTGGGGGATCCTCCGGCAGCAGCCGCCACGCTGCACTGGCTGCGCTCTCCACCAACTCCAGCCGGTCCATGCCATCCCCGCGCACTGTGCGCACCCCCATCAAGTGCATGGGATATGACAGCCCTCTCTTGGCATCGAGCACCCCGCCCCGTAGAGACAGTGCAGGTGGGCAACCTGTGCAAGGACCACCGAGTGGCTCCAGCCCATGACAAGGACCCGGAACCTGGGGTACAACTTTCGCCGTCGTCCCAGCTGGCCGACCTCATCGGACCACACGGGGGGCAGCGAGAAATAGGGGCGCCAGCTCTCAGGTACCTCGAACCGGTAATAGTAGGTGTCAAGGTCTGTCTTGCCCGAATAGCATGGCGCCCCCACACTCAGCTCAGCGACCTCGCCCAAGTTAGGCAGGTAACAGGTAGGCGGCTTGAGGAAGCGCCGGTTGCACGGCACCATATTCCCTATAAACCGCTGCCGTCGTTCGCTGGGCTCCACAACCCCGGGGTCTTTCTTGGGGACGGCAAAACAGCCGTTCACCACAGGGGCGCCTCCTCACTGTACTCGATCATCCGCGTCTCCGCCAGCCTGATGCTCAGTCGTGCGTACGCCGCATCGCTTGCACAACCATGAGACACCCGGCCCCGCCGCATCCACGCCCCCGCCTCCGCGTCGCATCTTTGTAGAATGTTGTTTATGTCCTCATACGTCCTCTGCCATGCCTCCGGCAGGCAGTCCAGCAGCTTGACACTACCTGCAGCTCCTCCTTTTGGCAGTGCCAGCCTCTCCGGGTCAATAATTTCGTATTGACCGCCCGGCCCGTATGGCGCGGGCTCTGCGTCCCCCGTGTCTGTCGCCTCCGCTACGGCGGTAAGCCGGCGGTTGTAGACGCGGGCAGCATCCTCCATCCCTTGTAGGGCGGCCCTTTGGGCGACGGTGCAGGGGCTCGCAGTAATAGCCTGCTGCTGCACCGCCGGTCCACCGGACCGTTCCCGGGTCCTGCCCCACAGCCAGTTCAGGCCCCTTGTGGCCCGCTCTTGACACCGCAGCCTTGCTCTGGCACGCAGAGCGCGCTGCAGCCTGCGGTTGGATCGCAGGCGGCTGCGGTCGAGCGGGGGGACCATCTTCACTGGCAGCGGGAGCACACCCCTGCCCCTCACTTGTCCTTTTTGGCCGCCGCCGCCGCCGCCGATGCCAGCTCCGCCTCCTGGCGAGCCGCCTTCCGCGCTGCCCGGGCTGCTGCGCTTCCAATAGTACTGCCCTCCACCAGTGGCAGCAGGTGCATCGCCCCGTTGTTCCAGCCGCTGGTCTTCTCCACCATGAGGAACGCCTCGACCACACGCGCCAGGTACTCGAAGCAGGCCAGCTCCGTCACCACATCCTCCCCCAGCTCTTGGATGGCCACATCCAGAATGTAGGTCAGGTTGTTGCACACCAGATGGTGCGTGCTGTTCTTCCACCCGCGGGGGGCTCCCGGTGCAGCCCCAACGCCCTCCTGCTCCTTGCGAAGGGCCAAGCGGGCCTGCAGGCTCCCGTGCGCGACCTGGCGCGCATCCAGCACCTGCAGCGGCAGCACCCTGTCGTCGCGGTCCTTGACCAACAGGCGCCAGGCCACTTTGAAAGCTCGCCGGGGGAGACGCACCCCCTTGGTGGTTCGGCGCAGGTCTCTCTCCCTCACACGCTCCCGCGATCGACGCGAGCTCCGCTGGGAGGAGTCCCGACTCGTGCTCCGGCTGCTGGACCGCTGCCGCTCCTTGCGACGCTCGCGGGAGCGATCCCGACGCCCCTTGGGCTCCGCAGAACGGCCCCTGCCATGCCCACGTCGCTCCCGGGACTTGTCGCGGCGCGACCGAGCGCCACCCCTGCCCCTGCCACGGCCTCTGCTCTCGCTGTCGGAGCTGTCGCTGGTGCTGCTGCTGCTGCTGCTGCTGCTGCTGCTGCTGCTGCTGCTGCTGCTGCTGCTGCTGCCGCGACTCTCGTCGCTCCCACTGCTGGTGTCTGTCGAGCCTGGGCTGCTCCCGCGCCGCGCGCGTCTCTTCTCCTGGCGCTTGCTCTTCGGATGGCCCTTGCCCCCCTTGTCCTCGCGCTGGCTCTTCCCTTTCCTCGCGTCCCTCCTCTTCCCCCGCGCCAGGGCTTGCAACTCCGCTCCGATGAGCTCGCGGACGCCCGCCAGAAGGGCAGCATTCTCTGCCAGCTTTCGGTTCCTGCCCTGAGACTTCTTTCCCTTGGCGCGAGCAGCAGCAGGGGCCAGCTGCTCGCGCGCGTCCAAAAAATCCTCAGAGCTCGTCGCGTCCTCCTCTTCCTCGTCGGTGCCGTTGCTGGGAGGATCCTTTCGGGTCCTTTCGCCCCTGGCTGGACCAGTCTTCCCCTTGCCCCCAGTGGCCACTGGGGGCTTCTTCATCTCTAGAGTAATGGCCTTGCACAACATGGAACCCATGTCGGAATCACTTGACCCCTCACTAATCTGGAGCCCTGCAGTCTTGAGAAACTGTCCCAAGGATGTCAAACGACCCTCAGACATAGTAGTAAGCCTTTGGGCCCAGTTTGGACCGAGATACTCAGTCAAGAACTTCAAAGTCGTTAACAACTCCTTGCCCCCCTGAAAATACGATTTTTTCACATTTAATAAGAAATCTCGGTCTACTGCCTCAAGGGTGGTGTCTTCGTGATCACTAGCCATTATAGAATTCAAAGATGAAGAAATTTCTCACAACTAGGCTCAATATTCCGCAATCTTGGAGACTGAGAAAAATTTCGGACTGAAAATTTGTCACTCAGTTCTACCTTGCGGACTTTTACTCCCGTTGCGCAAACCCGTCAAAACTTGGTGCGAAAACCGTCAAAATGATGTCGGCTATTGTCTCACGATTAGTTTGACACCAACTTTGTCAAAAACGGTGAAGTATTGCTCTAGTTGTGTTGAAAACTGATCAGCTGGCTTGGCAGCCATCACCACCTTGAAATACATCGCATCAACGTTGCATCCGTGACACACGCAAGTGCGGCGCCCCGCTGGCGCGGCGCTCCATGTAAGAATGATTGATCTTACGATCGGGATTCCCTGATTTTGCCTGGGGGAGCGGAGGGATGGAGGTGCGCCGCTACCTTGGAGGCGCTACACCATTGCCCAGTGGTGCAAGTCGACATGCGGGAGCCAAACGGGGTGGCCACGCCCTCTCTGGAGGGTCTGACAGCCTTGGATGGGCCTCAGATGTAGTTCGAACTAGTTCAAAGTTAGTACAGGTAGTACAAACTAGTTCAAACGAGTTCAATCTACTTCAACTAGTATCCAGGGACCCTCAAGATATGCCAGGTGGTTGCTGAACGGTTCTGGCATGACAGAACATGTGTGACATCATAAAAATGTAGTACAATGTTGAAAAAAGTAGTATCAGGGTCCTAGATCTAGTACAGTAGTATTCTGAGGTCATTCTTACATGGAGCGCCGCGCCAGCGGGGCGCCGCACTTGCGTGTGTCACGGATGCAACGTTGATGCGATGTATTTCAAGGTGGTGATGGCTGCCAAGCCAGCTTATCAGTTTTCAACACAACTAGAGCAATACTTCACCGTTTTTGACAAAGTTGGTGTCAAACTAATCGTGAGACAATAGCCGACAACATTTTGACGGTTTTCGCACCAAGTTTTGACGGGTTTGCGCAACGGGAGTAAAAGTCCGCAAGGTAGAACTGAGTGACAAATTTTCAGTCCGAAATTTTTCTCAGTCTCCAAGATTGCGGAATATTGAGCCTAGTTGTGAGAAATTTCTTCATCTTTGAATTCTATAATGGCTAGTGATCACGAAGACACCACCCTTGAGGCAGTAGACCGAGATTTCTTATTAAATGTGAAAAAATCGTATTTTCAGGGGGGCAAGGAGTTGTTAACGACTTTGAAGTTCTTGACTGAGTATCTCGGTCCAAACTGGGCCCAAAGGCTTACTACTATGTCTGAGGGTCGTTTGACATCCTTGGGACAGTTTCTCAAGACTGCAGGGCTCCAGATTAGTGAGGGGTCAAGTGATTCCGACATGGGTTCCATGTTGTGCAAGGCCATTACTCTAGAGATGAAGAAGCCCCCAGTGGCCACTGGGGGCAAGGGGAAGACTGGTCCAGCCAGGGGCGAAAGGACCCGAAAGGATCCTCCCAGCAACGGCACCGACGAGGAAGAGGAGGACGCGACGAGCTCTGAGGATTTTTTGGACGCGCGCGAGCAGCTGGCCCCTGCTGCTGCTCGCGCCAAGGGAAAGAAGTCTCAGGGCAGGAACCGAAAGCTGGCAGAGAATGCTGCCCTTCTGGCGGGCGTCCGCGAGCTCATCGGAGCGGAGTTGCAAGCCCTGGCGCGGGGGAAGAGGAGGGACGCGAGGAAAGGGAAGAGCCAGCGCGAGGACAAGGGGGGCAAGGGCCATCCGAAGAGCAAGCGCCAGGAGAAGAGACGCGCGCGGCGCGGGAGCAGCCCAGGCTCGACAGACACCAGCAGTGGGAGCGACGAGAGTCGCGGCAGCAGCAGCAGCAGCAGCAGCAGCAGCAGCAGCAGCAGCAGCAGCGACAGCTCCGACAGCGAGAGCAGAGGCCGTGGCAGGGGCAGGGGTGGCGCTCGGTCGCGCCGCGACAAGTCCCGGGAGCGACGTGGGCATGGCAGGGGCCGTTCTGCGGAGCCCAAGGGGCGTCGGGATCGCTCCCGCGAGCGTCGCAAGGAGCGGCAGCGGTCCAGCAGCCGGAGCACGAGTCGGGACTCCTCCCAGCGGAGCTCGCGTCGATCGCGGGAGCGTGTGAGGGAGAGAGACCTGCGCCGAACCACCAAGGGGGTGCGTCTCCCCCGGCGAGCTTTCAAAGTGGCCTGGCGCCTGTTGGTCAAGGACCGCGACGACAGGGTGCTGCCGCTGCAGGTGCTGGATGCGCGCCAGGTCGCGCACGGGAGCCTGCAGGCCCGCTTGGCCCTTCGCAAGGAGCAGGAGGGCGTTGGGGCTGCACCGGGAGCCCCCCGCGGGTGGAAGAACAGCACGCACCATCTGGTGTGCAACAACCTGACCTACATTCTGGATGTGGCCATCCAAGAGCTGGGGGAGGATGTGGTGACGGAGCTGGCCTGCTTCGAGTACCTGGCGCGTGTGGTCGAGGCGTTCCTCATGGTGGAGAAGACCAGCGGCTGGAACAACGGGGCGATGCACCTGCTGCCACTGGTGGAGGGCAGTACTATTGGAAGCGCAGCAGCCCGGGCAGCGCGGAAGGCGGCTCGCCAGGAGGCGGAGCTGGCATCGGCGGCGGCGGCGGCGGCCAAAAAGGACAAGTGAGGGGCAGGGGTGTGCTCCCGCTGCCAGTGAAGATGGTCCCCCCGCTCGACCGCAGCCGCCTGCGATCCAACCGCAGGCTGCAGCGCGCTCTGCGTGCCAGAGCAAGGCTGCGGTGTCAAGAGCGGGCCACAAGGGGCCTGAACTGGCTGTGGGGCAGGACCCGGGAACGGTCCGGTGGACCGGCGGTGCAGCAGCAGGCTATTACTGCGAGCCCCTGCACCGTCGCCCAAAGGGCCGCCCTACAAGGGATGGAGGATGCTGCCCGCGTCTACAACCGCCGGCTTACCGCCGTAGCGGAGGCGACAGACACGGGGGACGCAGAGCCCGCGCCATACGGGCCGGGCGGTCAATACGAAATTATTGACCCGGAGAGGCTGGCACTGCCAAAAGGAGGAGCTGCAGGTAGTGTCAAGCTGCTGGACTGCCTGCCGGAGGCATGGCAGAGGACGTATGAGGACATAAACAACATTCTACAAAGATGCGACGCGGAGGCGGGGGCGTGGATGCGGCGGGGCCGGGTGTCTCATGGTTGTGCAAGCGATGCGGCGTACGCACGACTGAGCATCAGGCTGGCGGAGACGCGGATGATCGAGTACAGTGAGGAGGCGCCCCTGTGGTGAACGGCTGTTTTGCCGTCCCCAAGAAAGACCCCGGGGTTGTGGAGCCCAGCGAACGACGGCAGCGGTTTATAGGGAATATGGTGCCGTGCAACCGGCGCTTCCTCAAGCCGCCTACCTGTTACCTGCCTAACTTGGGCGAGGTCGCTGAGCTGAGTGTGGGGGCGCCATGCTATTCGGGCAAGACAGACCTTGACACCTACTATTACCGGTTCGAGGTACCTGAGAGCTGGCGCCCCTATTTCTCGCTGCCCCCCGTGTGGTCCGATGAGGTCGGCCAGCTGGGACGACGGCGAAAGTTGTACCCCAGGTTCCGGGTCCTTGTCATGGGCTGGAGCCACTCGGTGGTCCTTGCACAGGTTGCCCACCTGCACTGTCTCTACGGGGCGGGGTGCTCGATGCCAAGAGAGGGCTGTCATATCCCATGCACTTGATGGGGGTGCGCACAGTGCGCGGGGATGGCATGGACCGGCTGGAGTTGGTGGAGAGCGCAGCCAGTGCAGCGTGGCGGCTGCTGCCGGAGGATCCCCCACATCCCGCTCAGCTGGTCATGATCGATGATCTGGGGGTCACCCATGGGCGGAGCGCGGAGGAGACCAACGCCGTGCTCACCAAGGCGTGCGAGGAGAGCTACGGTCCCAAGGGGTTGGTGGTCAACGAGAAGAAGGTGGAGAGAGCTGAGGAGGGGCGCCCGGTGGAAATCTTGGGGATTGAGTTCTGCCAGGACGGGTCCATGCGGCCGAGCGCGGCCCGGATGGCGGCCTTGGTGCGCGACACGCAGGCAATGCTGGGGCGTGGACGGGCCACTTACCACCAACTGGCCTCGTTGCTGGGACGGTGGGTGTGGGTCCACTTGCTGCGTCGGGGTCTACTGTCCATCTGGTTTCACGCCTACCGCTTGCTGCAGCAAGTCCTGGTGCACAAGCGGGGCTGGAGCTATCGGCTGTGGGGTAGTGTAAGGGAAGAGCTCCAGGCTGCAATGGACTTGGCCCCGCTGGTGCATGCGCAGCGCGACCAGCCCCTGAGCTGCACCGTGGTGGCCACTGATGCGTCAACCCACGGTTCTGGGGTGGTGTACAGCCGGTGGGAGGCGCCTGCGGTGCGTGGCCTGTCCAACTGTCGGGAGCGGAAGGGCTGGAAGACGCTCTGTGTGGACTCTGAGACGGCCAGCGTGGAGCGCACAGGGGAGATTGAGCACCGAGCCATGGCAGCGGCGCAGTGGAGGACCGCTCTTGCCCACCGGTGGCTCGATCCCTCGGCCCACATCAACGAGAAGGAGATTCGTGCGGCTGTGCAA
Source organism: Mesostigma viride (assembly GCA_009746045.1). NCBI lineage: Eukaryota > Viridiplantae > Streptophyta > Mesostigmatophyceae > Mesostigmatales > Mesostigmataceae > Mesostigma > Mesostigma viride. Next base: position 3,860,206 of record RPFO01000156.1, read on the forward strand.
GGGATCGAGTGGGGCCTGCGCTCACAGGTTCACTGGCAGCAACGTCACGTGCGGCTGGTGGACAATTCGGCAGTTGTCGGTGCGCTCGTCAAAGGGCGTTCGTCGTCCTACCGGCTGAACGCCTGGTGCCGCCGGGCGATCGCGCTAGGGCTGGCCAGCAACACCCGCTACCACTGGGTGTATGTGAGGTCGGAGCGCAACCCGGCCGACGCGCCCAGTCGTGGTCGATGGGTGCGCAACCTCACTGCGGATGGCGACGTGGAGAGCAATCCGGGGCCACATGGGCGGCAGGAATTGCTGGAGGCCACTGTGCAGCCCAGCACGCTAGCTGCATATCACCGAGCGCTGAGGGCGTACGTGGAGTATGGTCAACCCCTCGCTCCCGTGGCCAAGACGGAGGCGGAAGGCGTCTTTTGTGAGTGGCTGGTCAGCGTGTATGAGGAAGGGGGAAGCCGGACCATGGTTGTGCGCGCATTATGCGGGCTGCAGCTGTACTTCCCCAACGAGATTAAGGGGTGGTACGAGGCGCGTCGCTTGCTGGCCGGCTGGGCGCGACGAGTTCCCGTGCAGAGCCCTCACCCCGTCCCGTGGCAGCTACTGTACCTCGTGGCAAACATTCTTCGTGCACAAGGCTCGATATTAGCTGCCTGCTGCTGCATCATTGTTTTTCAGCAATACTTGCGCATCGGAGAAGCGTTCAAGCTTCGCGTGGGGGACGTGGCTCTGCGCGGGGACTTCCGCCTGGGGCCCAGTAACCAGGGTGCGCTGCTGCTACGCGACCCCAAGACAGCCAAGGGCCAGGCCCAGGCAGTGGTGGTTGTTGAGCCCCTTTCACTCACGTTGCTTGGCGCCCTGTGTGCTGGGCGGGCGCACGAGGAGCTGCTCTTTGGCGCACTCAGCTACAGCCGTTTCTTGCGGCGGTGGCACGCCGCCTGGGACCTCCTTGGCTTGCGGGGGATGTTTTCACCCTACAGCATGCGCCACGGGGGGGCCACCCATGACTACCTGCGCGGGGTACCAATCGCGGACATCCAAAAGCGTGGCCGGTGGCGCCAGTTTTCGTCCGTGGACCATTACGTGGGGCTCCACCGCGCCCTGCAGGTGCGGGTGCCCCAGGTGGTGTGGGACCTCGCGGGCAGACTGCCCCCCGTGACTGGCGTCGTCACTTTGGGCCATAGATTTCGGCCATACTTCGGTGAGGCGCACTCTAGCGGACACGCTAGGGCTTCACCAGCTGGAGGGTAAGGATGTGCCCTCCCATGGCTCCTGACGCGGTTTCCAGATGTACGGCCTGCGGCCAGGTTGGAGATGCGGGTCAAGTGGAAGCGGCGGCCAGGGACTGCCAAAAAATATTTTATGTCTCTCTGTCTACTAAGTCCGGTCGGCTTCAACATATAGTGTAATAAACAAGTTCTGGTGCCCTTCAACCAGAAGTGGACCTAGGCAATGCACAGTGGATGATTGATCTTACGATCGGGATTCCCTGATTTTGCCTGGGGGAGCGGAGGGATGGAGGTGCGCCGCTACCTTGGAGGCGCTACACCGTTGCCCAGTGGTGCAAGTCGACATGCGGGAGCCAAACGGGGTGGCCACGCCCTCTCTGGAGGGTCTGACAGCCTTGGATGGGCCTCAGATGTAGTTCGAACTAGTTCAAAGTTAGTACAGGTAGTACAAACTAGTTCAAACGAGTTCAATCTACTTCAACTAGTATCCAGGGACCCTCAAGATATGCCAGGTGGTTGCTGAACGGTTCTGGCATGACAGAACATGTGTGACATCATAAAAATGTAGTACAATGTTGAAAAAAGTAGTATCAGGGTCCTAGATCTAGTACAGTAGTATTCTGAGGTCATTCTTACATGGAGCGCCGCGCCAGCGGGGCGCCGCACTTGCGTGTGTCACGGATGCAACGTTGATGCGATGTATTTCAAGGTGGTGATGGCTGCCAAGCCAGCTGATCAGTTTTCCCCACCCACCCACCCTTTTCTGTTTCGTCTTGGGGGGTCAAGTGGAAGCGGCGGCCAGGGACTGCCAAAAAATATTTTATGTCTCTCTGTCTACTAAGTCCGGTCGGCTTCAACATATAGTGTAATAAACAAGTTCTGGTGCCCTTCAACCAGAAGTGGACCTAGGCAATGCACAGTGGATGACCTCAGAATACTACTGTACTAGATCTAGGACCCTGATACTACTTTTTTCAACATTGTACTACATTTTTATGATGTCACACATGTTCTGTCATGCCAGAACCGTTCGGCAACCACCTGGCATATCTTGAGGGTCCCTGTATACTAGTTTAAGTAGATTGAACTCGTTTGAACTAGTTTGTACTACCTGTACTAACTTTGAACTAGTTTGAACTACATCTGAGGCCCATCCAAGGCTGTCAGACCCTCCAGAGAGGGCGTGGCCACCCCGTTTGGCTCCCACATGTCGACTTGCACCACTGGGCAACGGTGTAGCGCCTCCAAGGTAGCGGCGCACCTCCATCCCTCCGCTCCCCCAGGCAAAATCAGGGAATCCCGATCGTAAGATCAATCATTGCTGCAAAATAATGATTTCGTGCAGTTTGCGCGAAACCTCTCGGAATGGGCTCATTCGACCCCATTTTTTGCTGCAAAATCACTTAATATGACGTGGAAATTATCGAGCTTTAAAGAGCGCAAAAAGAACGAGTGATTTTGACCAAGAAACGGCAAAGAAAACTGATAAAGCATGCGCCGCCATGTCTTCCTCAATAAATTGGCTGCATTGCATGCGCACGGTGACGGATGCAAGTCCGGTACAGTACTGGCGCGGCGCCCAGGTGCCACTGAACAGTTGTACTACAAAGAACCCATTTGTACTGATTCTTTCGACATTGTACTACGTTTAGTCACTGTCTACTTCAACCCACGTGGTCATACCACCTCCTAGGCAGGTTGTGCTACACCTGAACGAATCTTTACTAGCCTGAGCTAGTTTGAACTAGTTTGAAGTAGATTGTACTACCCTGTAGTACCAATGAAGTACCTTGAACTACATCCAAGTACTTGGAAGCAGTCCAGAGGTCATTTGCAGGGACTTTCACCCTTTCCAGGAGCATTTCTCGCAGATCAGCCATGAGGCAGCGGCACCGACTCGCACTCCGCTCCCCTTAGTCGCAAATCAGGGAATCCAGATCGTAAGATCAACCATAGTGCCCCTTATAAAAGACCAGGGCCTATTATAAAATATTAAATGCTCTATTTACTTTTTATATGTGCTGTCACCCAGCGGCGTCCCTTGCCTCCTTCGCTCCCTCCGCCCCGACAAATCAGGGAATCCAGATCGAGGGAGATCAACCATGCAGGCAGCGATGGGCAGGAAGGTGGGATCGCAGGTGACGATCCAGATGCCTCGGAGCCGGCATCGGAGCCCGAGGCGGATGACGAGGGGGATAGCGACGATATCTCCGTTTCCTCGGTCAAGAAACGTGCCAAGCGTCGTGCAGGCAACCCGAGGAAGGCTCCAGCCATCGCGCCTGCTGCAAGGAGGCGTCTGCAGCCGCTGCCCCCTCCGGATTCTTAACCCTTAGTCCGCTGACCCATTTTTGGCACTTTCATACCCCTGAAAATGAAAAAAATCATAACTCACAGGCCACAACTCCAAATACCCCCAACCAAGATGCTAGGAGTATCTACACTTCAAGGGCTTTCAGAATATGCAATAATACCACGGGTTTATCAAAGCATTTGGATGATAGCTCCACTCAAAGTTGGCCAAAAGACGATTTTTTTTTCCCAAGGAAAAGTCTACCCCCCCCTAACTTCCCAGGAAGGGTAGGGAATCTCAATACCAACATTGGACAACTTAGTTGGATAGTCCAATGGTGGTTTCCTTGGGTCAGACCGCCCGGATAACCCATTAGACCTATATAAGGTGCTCATATACGTGTGTGGGTTACGCGCGCGTAAACAGCCATCTATGACATGCAATACAAGAATGCATTATAACAAGCCATCAAAGGCTGCCAAAATTGCTGGAATACAAACACGTTGCCTACCTGCACTGACGAAGTGATAAACTCCAAAGAAATGCCATAAACTCCCTACCAGCCATTTAGAATGTACTCCAGCACGCAAAATGTACTTCGTACCGAAGTTCGTCTTTTTATGCTGAAAATTGTCATGCATGATGTTTGCAACCAAAATAGACCTCGTACAAAGTTTGGTATCGATCGGACGTCATCTTGGTGACATTTGCTAGCAATAAAGGTACATTTTTGTCATTTTAAATTAAATTAAATAGTAATAAATAGGAAACAGTACTAAATCACGTCAAACCATCATGGATATTTGCAAGCAACCTAATTACCACTAGAATAGACCATGCACAAAGTTTGGGGTCAATCTGAACTCAAAATAGTGACGTTTGCTAGCATAAATACTGCATTTTTTGCCATTTTCAAGCATTTTGCTCAGTGTAAGCTACTAAACAAAATCAAACTACGTCATAAAGCTATGAAATGTTGAAAGCAACCTAAACACCACTAGATTAGACCATGGGCCAAGTTTGGGCTCTGTTTGATGTCAAAATAGTGACGTTTGCTAGCATAAATGGTGCATTTTTTGCCATTTTCAAGCATTTTGCTCAGTGTAAGCTACTAAACAATATCAAACTATGTCAGAAAGCTATGAAATGTTGGAAGCAACCTAAACACCACTAGATTAGACCATGGGCCAAGTTTGGGCCCCGTTTGATCTCAAAATAGTGACGTTCGCTAGCATAAATGGTGCAATTTTTGCCTTTTTCAAGCATTTTGGTAAGTATAGTTGCCTCAAACTAAGTCAGAAAACTGTGAATTGTTGTAAATAACCTGTTTGCCACTACATTAGACCATCCTCAACTTGTAAGGTCAGGCATAGGTAAAGGTAGTGACACTTGCTAGCACTATATATGAGCATATTATGCCTCTTTTCGCATATACACATAAAAAATAACAAGACAATATTAAATCATGGCCTTAATACAAGGTGTGCAAATGCAAATCACACCAGATCGGATGACCAATGATGGGTGGCTGCATGCCAACACATCTACCAGGCTGCAGGGTGAGAGGCCACATCGCTACAAGACAGGAATCCTCGCAATTGCACACCGCTAGTACACTGCATACCCCAAGAGGATTTGGCTACAAGCCATAAAAGTTTGGCCATGCTAACACATTCTTCATCCAAGCAAACTGCAGCCTCTCCAAACTCAACTCATTGATTTAAATGCAACTAGGCCAGGCGTGCATGCTCTACTTGCCGATAACCATGAGTAAACTTGTGTACCACTTCATTCCATGCGCCGGTAGATGGCACCGTCTCATCTACCAGTCATCCCCGGCTCCCATTCCGCATCCTCCTCTCCCTCTCCCTCTCCCTCTTCCTCCTCCCCCTCCCCCTCCCATTCTCCCTCCCCCTCTCCCTCCCCCTCTCCCTCCTCCTCCCCCTCCTCCTCCCCCTCTTCCTCCCCCTCTTCCTCTCCCTCTTCCTCCTCCTCCCCGCCTTCACTGTCACTGTGCACAGCAGGGACGGCATCGTCCATGTGGGTGCCATCACCTGCATTCACGGTGCCACCCTCCTGTGGAAAGAAGCGAGCGCGGCCAAATGCCTCGACTGGGTGTGGGCAGCCGCACACAAACTGAGTCACCTCCTCCAGGGCATGATAGTCCTCATACTGCCCATCAGCCCACATCGCCTTGATGAGCAGGTGACCTCCCCTTTCCTGAACCTTAGTGACCCAGCCATGGAAGCGCTCCCTCTTCCTCGCTGTCCCCGGAAACAGGGCACACAGGCGCATCCCGATAAGCGCACGTGCTCCATGCTCGGCAAAGTAGGCATTGCAGTCATCCTTTGCTGCTGCCCTGGCGGCGGTGGCAGTCTTGTAATGCTCAAAGTCAATCTGCGGGTGCTCTTTCAACGCCGCCACCGTGGCAGCTGACAGTTTGCCGGTACTGATCAGCTCAGGCTGGTGCACCTCTGCCGTACCGCCCACTGTCCAGTGCTGCAGGTGTACATCAGAAATGGGGACCGTCATCCCTGCGCTGCCGCCACCTAATGTCACTCTAGAAAACTGGCCCGTCCACGTCGGTGCGTAGTAAGGAGAGGCGACAATGCTGTCACGCTCCGTGCGATCGCCTTCCAGATCAAGGACCTTCACCAGCATGTGTGGTGCCCACGGCATTCCCTGCCCGCAGGTGACGGCTGGCCGCTTAACAACGAGTAGGTCGCCGCGTCGTATGAGGCTTCCATTCACCTTGAAGGTGTGCCTGCCAGAAATCAGTGTGCGCAAAGCGGGCGTTGCCGTTGATGTGCTCCCTCGCGCAGCGGGCGCACATGCGCGGTTGATCTGCGCTTGAATCTCGCGGGCAGGGCAAGCGACGTGCGAGATGACTTGGTTTACGGGCAGCCTCAGTGCCCGTGTTGCCCGCGCAACCGACTGGTCGCCTGCAGATCGCAGCGGCAAGGGTACCGCCTTGTTCGCTTGCAGTTCACGCTGCTCTTTGAGCTTTTGCTCCATGATGTCGAACAGATTCTCGTTGTTGGCACGCACATCCTCCACGGACTTTGGCACCTGCTCAAACCATCTGTCCAGCAACTGCTGCTTCTCAGCGGAGACGATGTCGGGAAAGAGGCCGTGAAGGCTAGCGCAGGTACGTCTCCTGGCACCGCCCTCGTCCCATTCAAAAAGCGGTGCTAGACCGGGACTTCCCTTGGGGGCCTTGCCACGCTCCATGAGGAGGCACCCATAGACAGGATCTCCCTGCGGGGTGTACCCAATGGGCGTGACCCCGTCACAAGCCTCGCCGTTAGGCCCTGTGGGCTGCCACTTGTTCACCGGTGCATTTACCAACGTTTCTGATGCGGCTAGGCGCCAGCGGACATACACGTTCATATCCGGCCCTAGAAACACTTCGAGATCGAACACCTTCGAAGAGCGGTGCCTCTCCCTCTCGGCTTCGGTTGCTGGCTCATCATCCAAGTTGGCGGTGGCGCCCGCGCCCGCGCCTACGCCCGCGCCTTGGGTGGCGCCCGCGCCCGCACCCGCGCCTTCTCCCCCGCCCCCGCCCCCGCCTGCACCTGCGCCCGCGCCATGGGTGTCGCCCGCGGCTGGCTTCTTCGGAAATGCGTCCATCGATTTCACCCACCGGCCAAAGTCGCGGTGGATGCACCCATTCAGCCACGTTGTGACATCCAGTGCGGCGTCCACAATCTGCAAGCAATAGAACAGTCATGCAATAGGAATAATGCAATATGAATAATCATTAGTATCAACGATGCGTTCATGCAGACGTGAACATGTGAAAAACAACAAGCATGCAACAACGACTCCAGCACACTTAGTAAATACTGCTCATAATATCTGTAGCACATGCAACATGGTTAAAACACACATGGATGACCTATATGGCTGCACATGAAGTGTGCACATAGAGAAGACTAGAAATCCAGCATGATATCAAGAGCCATCCACACTAATATAAGTCTTACCGCAGCTTGGGGCTTCTTCGGGTTGAGTTGGCGCATCGAGTTTGTCGGGCCCTGCTCGTAGTAATGCTCAAATGCGATGCCAAGGCCCGCCAGCACATCATCAAATGTGATTAGTTTCACAGGTGGCCTGTCCGTCACCTTGTTCTTTAAGCCATTCATCCACCTGACGAACCAACCGAACCGTTGATCACAATCAATATGAGTGTGACCAACGGGTAGCCTGCAGAAGCGGACACGGTCAAACAGTCCTCTCATGATGAGGACGGCGGCGAACCCCAGAACCTCGCGGTTCATGTTGTCGCCGCCACCGTCCACCTGCATGACCAAAATTCTGGGCAGCCCGTAAGCCCTTATCTCAGGGTCCGTGGCACTGTTCCACGACTGTTGCTCGCAGATTTCAATGATGTGACGAACAAGGATGGTGACAGTTATCCTGCCCGAATTACCAGCCACAGCCTTGTTGATCACCCATGGTGCGACCACCCAGAAAAAAGTCCTCAACCCGTGTGCAATCGTACAAATCAGGGTGTAAGGTACGGTCAGGTCTCGCTTGGAAAGAAAGTCCTTAGGCGCCTCAGCCGCCGCAGGAATGTGAGTCCTCATGTGAGCGATAGCGTCCATGGACATGGAATGATAGTGACCGTTCTTACCATTAAAGCGCCTGACAAGAAACCCCTTCCTCTCTACATGAAAAAGCTCTTCGTGGTTGGCGAGTTCCTCCTTCCAATACTCCCATCGTTTAGTGTCAGTGTGACGGGCAGCATTGATGTTGTTGTTGATGTTGCTGCAAATGTTGCACACGCCCATGATCTTCGTGCGAAACTTCTCCACGCGGACATAACTGGTTGCAACAACCTCCTCAAAGATGATCCGGAACAGAGTGAGAGACACGAAGGGAAAGTTGGCTTCCTTCTCGTTCTCCTTCACATAAGTGGCGAAAAGAGTCTGCTTGCATGGCTCCTCAATGAACGTAGTTCCGTTTGTCGGGTCATTCTGCACCGCGGGCTCCAACCACCGCCGAATCCACTCCTCCGCAAGCGCCCGTGCTTCCAGCCCCCTCTCCTTGCAGCCCCCGCGAGACTGCTTCTTGCCATGGTGGCCGCTTACATCTATGACGTGCTGTCCCTCGGCTCGCGCTTGGCGCTCATCAGCCACCTCGTGGACCGACGAGTGCCAAACGTGGTTGCTAATTTTCAGGCAGTGCCTGAATGCCGCCTCGCAAACCTGAAAGTGAAAAGGGGTCACAGACCCTGTGTTCTTATCCTTGACTCCCCCGTCGAGAACGAACCGGAAACCAGCGTCATGAACGAACTTGTGACGAGTAGATGACGACATGGTCGTTATGGCGTCGTACCCCCCCTGGTGCAGCTGCTGCTTTATCGCCGCCTTCCTGTCCTCTTGCTTCCGCCCGGGCGCAAACCAGGCGCTCCGCAATGCCTGGAGATGTGATGTTTTAATGGGCTTCATGCACTCGTGGCCGCACTTACAGTCGACCGTCTCGTCGGTCACTAGGCTGCCGGCATGGGTGCTGCCGCTTAGCATTTCAGCTGCGGACTTGCGCTTCCCATGGTGTCCCATCAGCATGATAGCGAAAGCCAGGAAGCAGAGAGCCACGATTATGTCCCAGCAAAGCCATAGCACACCTTCCGTTTCGACCGCCATGTCGGCCACTAGTCCGGATAGCTCAACGTACACCTGACCTTGACACTAATCGCACAAACAGCCACAATTTTGCAAGCAAGAAGACATGGCTACCTCGGCATTTCATGAAATGTACTTCGTGAAATGCATTTCGTGAAATGTACTAAGGAACGTGATTGGCCGGCGTTCGCTCGCCAAATCTCGCAAAATGTACTAAGGCACGTGATTGGTCCCGCAAAATGTACTAAGGAACGTGATTGGCCGGCGAAGATTCTGTTTGCAACAATTAAAATTCCCTACAGAATCTTCGCCGGCCAATCACGTTCCTTAGTACATTTTGCGGGACCAATCACGTGCCTTAGTACATTTTGCGAGATTTGGCGAGCGAACGCCGGCCAATCACGTTCCTTAGTACATTTCACGAAATGCATTTCACGAAGTACATTTCATGGAAGCTGCGCAGAAGACAGCCTGGAGGCAGAGGGAAAGTTCCTGTTCATCGTGAGTCGGGGTTAGCAATCACGGCGATGTCGTCTGCCATGGCGGAGGAAGTCGGTAATGGCTGCCCTGCCGCGGTAGAGAACCTGGAGGAAGTAAAGATCGAAGAAAAAGCTAAGGAAACTAGCGCTGTGGAAGGGGGGGTGTTGGGCGACAACTCCAGACTTCGAAAGAGTTTTGTTCCGTGCCGGGGGGCTGTCGCTGGGTTGGAGCGCATGGCGCAGGATGCTAGGTCAGCCTCGGGGAGTGGCCTTATTAGCTCGGCCCCCGTGTTCAGCAAATGCCTAGTAAAGTATGGTGGCCACTTAGGGGTGCGTAGAATGGCTATGAATGCGGTGGCATCGAAGATGACGGCAAACAAAGGTGCCGTCATCAACGTCATTGACGTCGGTGGGGGGACGCCTGCAGGCGTGAGGCGACAGAATGGTGAGAATCAGCTGTACTTGCTGGATGCCACTATGCTGACAGAGTATACCAGCTTCTCCGAGGCGATTCATCTCGACGTGCGCAAGGGGCAGGTAACCGGAAAGCCGGGATATCCCGACATCTTCGTCGCCTGCGAAACTGGGAACGACACATTCGCAATCGGAGACTTGGTCACGTTTGATGGCCAGGCAGCTGTCGCTGACATGGCTTCTGCAATGGAGCTTGACGTGGCGACATTCTCCTCGGCCCTAATCGCTGGCCTGGTCCGTACGGGGGGTAAGAATGATAGAGAGGAGCAGTGGTTCTGCCTGGTAATGCCCCTTTTGAGCGATTCGCAGGGGTTTTACTCGCTGCCGTCCACATCACCGGGGAAGCAGTTTCCGGCAATGTGGTGTAAGCCGCGGTTGCTGGCAGTGGATCTGGGCGCCCATGGGGCAATTCGAGAAACTTCTCTGGTGGCCCAAGCTGTGGAAGCCGCCGCGGGAATATTCTATGACCCAAACTCTGCCATCAATGCATTAAAAACTACCTGCACGCAAGAGAAAGGCTGGAGTGTAAGTCTTGCACGAATGCTTTCCTCTTTGATATAAGTGCCTTTTCCGTGGATAGATTGGGCTCTTTTTATAATAAATAAATAAACACATGGTAAAATGTCCTTGGGTTGTTTTGTCCTGTATGCACCTCCTTGCCCAACATCCAGGCTGTCGGCTACAAGGTGCCAGCGTCTACACCCCCTGCCACACTCCCAGCGCCGCCGCCAAGCACACCACTTCCTGCCTCACTCCCCTCGGTGCCCCTGCTATGTGCACCCCCTGCCGTATCTTCAAGGGCAGCTGAAGGGACTCAGGACGACGACATGACACCGCACAACAGCAGCGGGGATGGCGGTGACAACAGGTCAGACAAGTCTTACGGCTCGCCACCCGAGAAGAAGGGGAGGGTCAAGCAGGAGCATGCACCAGTGAAGCGCGAGAAGCATGTTCGCACTTGCACCAATGCATCTAAGCATGCCATTCCACCTGTGGTTGCTGATGCTGCCATTCCCATGGTGACTGCTGGTGATGCCGACTTATCCGACTTGCGCTCGTCTCTGGATGAGGTCAAGAAGGAGTATGATGGCTTGAGGGAGGCAATGGCCGAGGCTCAAACCGATATCAAAAGCATCCTCGGGGGCGGTCGCACCAAGCCAAAGCGGGGGAGCCAGGCTGTCGAGTCGCTGCCCGCTCTGGCCAAGAAGCTTGGCTTAGCTGAGGGGAGGCTGGCCAGGGTGGAGCAGGAGCACGCAGCTATAAATGCAAAGCTGGCCACACTTCAAGGCACAGCTGCAGCACCAGCAACGGTGGGGAGCAGGAAGAAAAAGGGGCAGGAGGTTGTTGCTGCGCAGCAGTCACCACCAAAAGTTGAGGCGCCCGCTACCCCTGACATGCGAAAGGAGGTCAAGGAGCTGCGGGAGCGGGTGGAGCGACTGGAGCGCGAGTACCGTACTCCGTTGGTGGTCCCTGGTACTCCAGCCAGTGACTCCAGTCACGGGCTGGAGCAGCAAGGGCATCATTATTCAACACGGTCGAGTCCCCAGAGGGTGCTGCACTATGATGCAGCCATGGCTCAGCCCAGGGCTGTGACATATGTGGACGATCAGCGGGTGGTGTACACTGCTGCAGGAGGCGGATACCACAGGCAGGCAGCTCCCGTGACACTTCGCACGGCATTGGACCCTGAGGTTGAATACCACCGGCATGCACCTCCAGTGACAAGCCGCTCGACATACAGTAACAGTGGGCAGGGCACTGCTTTCGTGCTAACCCCACCGGCAGGTCACCAGCAGTACTTCGACTCTGAATCAATCACGATGGTGCCTGTCACATCTCTCGCGCAGAACGTGGTGCACTTGCAGCCCGCTTATCCAGCAGTGGAGTATTCCATGAAGAAGCAACGGCGCTAGATTAGTAGCTTGGCTATCGATGCCATGCTTATCAAGGTCTATGAGGCATGGTGGGATGTCTTGTTAAGTGCTGCTCATTAAGGAGCACAGGTGAGCGATATGTTTGCAGGATGCTGTACATTGTCTTACACCATATGTTTTGTGGCTCATGTTTTCGCGCAGGCATTGATTATACATGTATCATGCATCAAGAATGGCATGACAACTAGGACTATGCATGTGCAAACTAAGAGTAAAGCTCACGGGCTCTTTCATCAAGATAGCCATGCATGGAATATGTGTGCCCACAGTCCATCATGGTTGGAAACCGGGTGTTGCAACTTGCCTTGTTCAAAACTCTCTTAATAAAAGGCAACAATATAATTTGTGGTTGGTGATGTTTGGTGAGTTTCAAGAGTTTTGCCACAATGAAGTTGCTATTTTGCCATGTGCATGTGTCATGATTGTGAGGCGCTTTCTATGGTCCCTGATTATATAGCTGTCTCACTTAATACTTGCTTATCGCTACAAGATGAATTATGACAACACCAGTATGCATGACATGCTTGCTTGATTACATGTGATCGCAAGGCGCAATGGGGGGCAGGATTGCCTCATTAGTCCGGTGGCTGCGACAGTTTTCGTGTAGCGAATCTGGGCGCGAGCAGGGTCGGGGAGCCGAAAGAGGCGGCAAAACCTGTTTTTCAAGGGTCTGGAACACTAGACAACTGCATAGCAGCCTTAAAATTTGTTCAAATGTAGTTCAATGTAGTACATTATAGTAAAAATGTAGTACAAAGTAGTACAAACTAGTACAATGTAGTATTTTGTAGCATATACTAGTTCAACTACCTCCAGATGAGATCCAGGGGCCATGGGGACACTTTTTTTGCAGAACTGAACTTGAAACAAGCAAAAAAGAGGAAACTTGGAAAAACTCAAAATGTACTTGTGCTGGAGTACATTCTAAATGGCTGGTAGGGACTGGGCACTTTCAGGGCTAATACCACTCTTTACAACAGGCATGGAAGCTTGCTGAAATATGCATGCATAAAATCGTCATTTATAATGCATGGGATACGTATTCCGCTGCAAACAACATGCAAATACGCTGTCGTACCTGGCTCGTTCATGCCCTACCCGGACTCCGCTGGCCGGGACCCTCATATCTCACACATACTGATGCTCTACAGGCAAAGGCCGCCATAGCCGCATACTGCATGATCCGCCATGACTACCAGGTTGATGTTCCGTGCAAAGATGGCCACTAAACTAGTCCGCATTCTCAGCAAACGCTGCAGCTGACGTCCCTTACCCAAACTGGATGCCCGGGCTGGCGCAGATTGCCCGGCCATAGGGAGAAAATCGACCGATGATAAGCTATGAATCGTCTGGAACTGACGACCAGGAAAGTTCTATTTTCCTACCTGTATTTTACCAACCCTATAAATCTGGCCGTGCCTGACCTACGAAAATCATGCATCGTCATTCTGAGCAACATTCTGAACCGTTTCAAGCCGCGAGACGCGAAAATTTCGTGACAGCGGCACGTTGGCAGCCATATCTCATTACGCGCGCGCGCGAGCGAAAATTTCCCGCCAAAGTCACGTGATACATTCTCAATGCACGTTGTAATTACCAGGCTATGGCGAATATTACCCCCAAACCTATGCATCACCTTCGTCCCTAAGTGTTCCCGGACCCACCGGACAACTGTCCTCCGTCACAAGTGGCGCGGCGCTTGCGGCGCGGCGCGAAATTCGACCGTTAGTCAAACCCCCCGACAGGTCGGGGGGTTAGCGGACTAAGGGTTAATTAAGCCGGATTCCGAGGACAGTGCGTCTTCTGACGACGACGATGCCATTCCCGAGCTCGTCGACAGTGATGCCGACGAGCTGGAGGATGAGGGGCGCGCTGCTGCGGATGATGGCGATGATGGCGACAATGGGTGGGTGTTTGGCACTGGCAAGCCGGATCCAGCCATCCTTACCCGCGTGCGGGGTGCTGCGGAGTTTGGCACCGGCTCGCGCACAGCAATGTATCAAAACATCCCGGGTGTGCCTTACAGGTTTTCTCCTCTTGACCTGTTCCTGCTGCTCTGGCAGCCTGGCCCCGTGCTGCAGAGGATTGTCACCGAGACAAACCGCTATGCCGAGGAGAAGCAGCGCACGGCATCTGCTGGGGCACGGGAGTGGTCGCCTCTCACCATGAACGAGCTGCGCATGTTCTTGGGTCTGCTCTTCACCATGTCGCTGGCGTCCATGCCTTCCCGTGACATCTATTTTTCAGGCCAGCCACTCGGTGTCGCACATGCTGCCAACCTGCAGCACGTGATGCCCTTGCGACGCTTTGAGCAGATTGCCAGGTTTCTTCACTTCCATTACTCTGCTGAGCGCCCGGCCAACCGCCAGACACGCGAGTGGCGACTGTGGCAGTTCCTGTGGCTGGAGGACATCTTGAACGACGCGTACAAGAAGTACTTCATCCCAGGCAGGGCGGTCGCCCTCGACGAGAGGAGCATCGCGTCCAGGCACAGGCTGTGCCCGATCAAGTGCTTCAACCCAAGCAAGCCAGACCCATTCCATGTGAAGCAGTATTGCCTGAACGAGTGGCCCACCGGCTACCTTTACCATGCCAACACGTACGACAAGCTGCCCCAGGTCAACCACACCTACCATGTGGTGACAGAGCTCGCCAGCACCTTGCCCCATGGTGTCGAGATGGCCATGGACCGCTTCTACACCGGGCGCGAGGTGATTGAGGAGTGCCACCGCATGGGCCACCGCGTGGTGGGCACAGTGCTCCCCAAGCGCCGTGGCATTCCCGTTGCCGAGGTCAAGCGCCGCATGCCCCGCAGGCCAGCCCAAGGGGACTACGCATGGGCTGTCAACAGGGATGGGCTGACCCTGTGCGCCTGGCAGGACCGCAAGCTTGTGTGGGTGAAGGCACCAGAACTTGTTTATTGCAAAATTATATGCTTAAGCCGCTTGCAGGCCTTGGTAGACCGAGAGACTGGCAAATTGTGCGCAAGTCCCAGGCGGCTGCCACCATATAACACCCCCAGAGACAACAAACAAACAAACAAACAAAAGAGGGTGGGTGGGTGGGGAAAACTGATAAAGCATGCGCCGCCATGTCTTCCTCAATAAATTGGCTGCATTGCATGCGCACGGTGACGGATGCAAGTCCGGTACAGTACTGGCGCGGCGCCCAGGTGCCACTGAACAGTTGTACTACAAAGAACCCATTTGTACTGATTCTTTCGACATTGTACTACGTTTAGTCACTGTCTACTTCAACCCAGGTGGTCATACCACCTCCTAGGCAGGTTGTGCTACACCTGAACGAATCTTTACTAGCCTGAGCTAGTTTGAACTAGTTTGAAGTAGATTGTACTACCCTGTAGTACCAATGAAGTACTTTGAACTACATCCAAGTACTTGGAAACAGTCCAGAGGTCATTTGCAGGGACTTTCACCCTTTCCAGGAGCATTTCTTGCAGATCAGCCATGAGGCAGCGGCACCGACTCGCACTCCGCTCCCCTTAGTCGCAAATCAGGGAATCCAGATCGTAAGATCAACCATCCTCTGTGCATGCTTTCAGGTTCACTTTGTTTGAGAAGGCACCAGAACTTGTTTATTGCAAAATTATATGCTTAAGCCGCTTGCAGGCCTTGGTAGACCGAGAGACTGGCAAATTGTGCGCAAGTCCCAGGCGGCTGCCACCATATAACACCCGCATCTCCAACCTGGCCGTCCCCGGCCGCATCTGGAGTGGTTGTAGAGGGGGAAGCCCTAGCGTGGCTGCTAGAGTGCGCCTCCCCTGCACCTGTCAACGCAGGTACCCGCAGAGCCCTAGTGTATCCACTAGAGTGCGCCCCGCCGGCTCTGTCCAAGGCAGGATACGGTCGAAGTTGAGCCAAACCGGAAATCAGGATGATGGCGCGACGCCCAAAACCAGCAGGGCCCCAGCGTGTCCGCTGGAGTGCGCCCTGCCGACTCCTCCAACGGAGCTGCATCGTTTTATACTGCGCCCCCCGGCCTAGACCGGGGCAGGCGCATCCACACACTTGCTACTGCCAGTGTGAACTCCACTGAGCGGGGGGGAACTCCTCAGCCAGCAACCACACCCACGCGGCACTTGCACCGCTAGAGCACGGTGCAGGCCCACGTAGTGGTCCACCGACTTGAACTGGCGCCAACGCCCGCGCTTCTGGATGTCTGGGAGTGAAACGCCCTGCAGGTAGTCGTACGTTGCCCCACCATGTCGCATGGAGTAGGGCGGAAACATCCCCTGCAGGCCCAGAACATCCCACCCGCGTGCCACCGACGAGAGAACTGGCTGTAGTTGAGGCTCCCAAACAAGGGCTCCTCGGGCTCCCGCCCAGCGCACAGGCGCTCGAGCACGTACAGCGAGAGGGGTCCTGCACCACCACCGCCTGTGCACCCCCCTTGGCTGTCTTGGGATCCCGCAGAAGAAGCGCGCCCAGTCCCCGCTGCCCCAGGCGACGGTCGCCACGCAGTGCCACGTCCCCCACTCGGAGCTTGAAGGCCTCCCCGATGCGCAGGTATTGCTGGAAAGTGATGACGCACACGGCTGCTGCCATGGGCGCCCCCTGCCAGCGGAGGATCTGCACCACCAGGTAGAGCAGCTCCCACGGCACCGGATTGGGGCTATGCGTTTGCACGCGTCGCTGCCACCCGTACAGGAGCCGGCGGGCCTCGCGCCACCCCTGCACTTGGCTGGGGTAGTACAGTTGCAGCCCACACAGCGCCCTCATGCACATGGAACGCCCTGCTCCCCCTCCATCCTCGTAGACAGACACGAGCCACTCGCAGAACACGCTCTCCGCTTCCTCCGGCGGTACAGCACCATAGGGCTCAGCCCACAGGAGGTACGCGATCACTGCGCGATGGTAGCTGCGCAGGGTCGCGGGCAGCACGGTGCTCTCCAGCAGTTCCTGCCGCCCTCCCGGACCCGGGTTACTCTCCACATCGCCATCGGCGGTAAGGTCCCGCACCCACCGGCCCCGGCTGGGCGCGTCAGCGGGGTTTCGCTCCGAGCGGATGTACACCCAGTGGTACCTGGTGTTGCTGGCACAGCCCAGGGCGGCAGCGCGGCGGCACCACGTGTTGAGGCGGTAAGATGATGACCGCCCCTTCACCACTGCGCCCACAACGGCAGTGTTATCCACCAGCCGCACGTGCCGTCGCCCCCACCGCGCCCGCGTGCGCAGCCCCCACTCCAGGCTCTGCACGGCTGCGCGCGCCTCTTTCTCATTGATGTGCGCCCCCGCGTCCCTCCACCGGTGTTTCACCGCCACACGCCAGCGGGCGGTCGCCACCGCCCGATGTTCCCTCTCCCCCGTTCGCTCCACACCGACCTCTTCCGCCCCGACACACAGAGTCTTCCACCCCTTCATTTCGCGGCAGTTGGACAAAGCCTTCACGTCTGCCTCTGCCAGACGGGCGTACACCACACCGGAGCCCCGGCTCGACGCGTCACTGGCCACGACGGTGGTGTCCAGTGGCTGGTTGCGCTGCGCATGCACCAGGGGAGCCAGGCAGACAGCCGCCCAGAGCTCCCGGCGCACACTTGCCCAGAGTTGGAAGCGTCCTCCCTTGCGGAGGGCCAGCACTTGGTGGAGCATCCTGTAGGCGTGGAACCAGGTGCTTAGCAGACTCCTGCGCAGCAGCTGGATCCATACCCAGCGTCCCAGTAGGGAGGCCAGCTCATGGTAGCTTGCTCGTCCCCGGGCCAGCACCGCCTCGGTGTCGTGGACCAGGAGGGCCAGTCGCTTCGCCGACGGCCACAAGCTCCCATCTTGGTGAAACTCGATGCCCAGGATCTCAACAGCTTGACCCTCCCGCGCCCGCTCGACCTTTTTCTCATTCACCACCAGGCCAGCTGGCGCGTAGCACTCGGTGCATGCGCGGTCCAGCAGCGCGTTCGCCTCCGCTGCGCTGCGCGCGTGTGTGGTGCCCAGGTCGTCGATCATGACCAACTGCGCCGGCCGAGGAGGGTCCTCGGGCAGCAGCTGCCAGTCAAGTTCGGAGGCCCCCACCAACTCCATCCACTCCCGTCCTCCCTCACGCACTGTGCGCACCCCGAGCTGATGCATCGGGACGCTCACACTCAGCCCGGGGTTCAGCTTCCCCGGCCCGAACAGGGTCTGCATGTGCGCCACCTGCGCCAGCAGGACCGAGTGAGACCACCCCATCACCAGAACACGGAACCTGGGATAGAGCCGGCGGCGCTCCCCGGGCTGGCCGACCTCGTCCGACCAGACTGGGGGCAGCGCGAACCACTCCCGCCACTCCGTTGGCACGGAGAAGCGGTAGTAGTACGTCTCCAGGTCCGTTTTGCTCGAGTAGCTGGGCGCGCCCCCTGCCATCTCGGCCACCGCCCCCACATCTGGCAGGTAACAGCCGCCAGGGGTGAGGAACTTGTCGTTGCTCTGCACCATGTTGCAGATGAGTCGCTGGCGCTGGGCTGACGGGTCCACCACCCCTGGATCGCGCTTGGGCACGCCGAACAGGCCGTTGGTGACCGGGGGCTCCTCCTCGCTGTACTCTGTCATCCCGGTCTCCGCCAGCCGCACGCTCAGGCGCGCGTACTCTGTGTCGCTCGCACAGCCATGCGTCACTCGCCGTCGACGCCCTGGCTGCACTACCTCCTCCTCCCTCAAAATATTTTTTATGTTGCCATATACCTCCCTCCACTGGGGGGGAGGCAGTCCATCAGCGGCACGCTGCCCGCCACTCCGCCCGCGGGCAGCGCAAGTCTCTCTGGGACAATCATTTCATATTGCCCGTCGGGCCCATAGGGCCCAGACTCAACGTCATGCACCAGGTCCTCTGCCGCTACGGCTCTCAGCCGGCGCTCATGGACCTGGGCGGCAATCTCCAGCCCTTGTAGGGCCGCCTGCTGGGCAGCGGTGCAGGGAGCCGTTGCCGTCGCCCCGCTAGTGCCGCGCCCTGGGGGCCCGCCGGCAGGCGTGGCCATTGCTGGCCCCGCCCCACACCCGGCCGCCCCCACAGGCGGTTCCCGTGTCCCCCCCACATCCAGTTCAGGCCTTCCACGAGCCGGACCATGAGCAGCAAGCGTGCCCGCCGCCGCGTGGCTCGCTGCAGCCTGCGTCGTGAGCGCAGGCGGGACCGGTCGAGGGGCTGGACGGCCGGAACTGGGAGGGGGAACACGCCGCGCCCCCTCACTTCTGCTTGTTGCTGGCGGAGGAGGAGGCCACCGCCCCCCCATCCACCTTGGCCAGCACCGCCGCGCTGACCCGCGCGTCGTGCTCCTTCTTGGCGGCCTTGAGAGCCCGTCGCGCCGCCCTCGTCCGCTGGCTGCCGCTCTCCACCACCGGCAGCACGAAGGCGGCCTGGGCGACCCACGCGCCCTGGCCCCGCTCGCTCTCCACCACCATGAGTGACTCCACGATGCGTGCAAAGTACTCCATGCACGCGAGCTCGGTCACCGCCGTGACTCCCAGCTCCTTCACCGCCACGTCCAGGGCGTGGCACAGGTTGACCGCGATGTCCATGCGCTCGCGACTCTGCCACCCACTGGTCTGGCCTGGCCCACGGATGAACATGGGCTTCAGGCCCTCCAGCCGGGCCCGCAGACTGCCCCCGTACCGGTCCTTGGCCGTTTGCAGGTACTCGGGCAGCACCCGCAGCTTGTACCGGTAGTCCTCCACCTCCCAAGGGATGCTGGTGGCAGTCCCCGGCAGGGCGACCCCCTTGGTCATGGGCACAGCCAACACCTGGCCGCTCGCTGGGTCGGCGCGACCCGGTAGGCGGTCCCTGCGGCGCCGGCTGCTGCTGCGCCGGCCCGAGTCGCTGCTGCTGTCGCTGCTGCTGCCGCTGCTGCTGCTGCTGCTGCTGCTGCTGCTGCTGCAACGGCACGTGCGATGGCGGCACTTGGGACACTTGGCCGTCTTGGCTCGCGCCGGTGCTGGGGCCACTGGTTTGGCGCTGGGCAGGATTGTCCCACCCCCCCGCGCCCCTTGCTGGGCCGCTGGGTGTGAGCTGTGCAAGGCATACCCCTCTGCAGCCTCCTCGTCCCCCGCCACGGACGCGGGGGCCGTCACCCATCCCCCCTGGCCGCTCCGGGGCTCTTCCCCAGTGCCGGGGCCTCCAGCCCCCGGCCACCCGGCTCCCCAGTACCCCGGGGGGGGAGCAGGCACCCAGTAACCGCCCCCTGGCACTGCTCCTTCCCCTGCCCCACTGGTGTACCCCCATGGAGGGGCTACCCCCGTGGCGTGCAGGCCACCAGCCCACAGTGGGGCTATCCCGGGGTGGGTTTGAGGGGTGTGCCCACCCGGCACTCGCAGTGCAGGGCCCAATGGGGGGTGCCCTCCTCCCTGCAAGCCGGCAGGGCCCCCCCCCACCCCCCCCGCACCCATCACCCCCTGTCCACCCATGACGGCGCCCATGCGGGCCATCATGGAGGGGTCCATGGCCAACAGGTGGGCCCCCGCAGCCCCTCCCTTGCCACCGCTGCGCCCCCCCCCACAGTTGGGGCTGTGCCCCCTACCCCCTTTCCCCTGGCCCCTCCAGCCACCAGGGGGGTGCCTCCCACCACCTTCCCTCGCCCAGCAAATGGCGTGGCACCTCTGCCAACAGTCTCCCCACCCCCTGGGAGACCTGTGCCAGTCTCCTGAGCCGATCCTAGGGCTTCTATGCTCATGTTGCCCATGGTTGCCGCAATTTTTGCCAAATCATTGGAAAAATTCGCAGCTTGAGGCGCCCCATCATTCTGCTCATCTCCAGAGGCCCCAGACATGTCCCCCAACATATCTTCGGCCTCCTCAGAGCCTACGAAGCCCTCCTCGGCCCCCATTTCGGCCAGGAACCCCTCTGGCAGTTTGTGCTCCAAGGAAAACGCGATATTCTTTCCCAGTTGTGCTGGCTCGCTGCTAGCTTCTATTTCATATCCCACACTCACCAAATACCGTCCTAGTGAGTCTAAGGGACTTTTTGAAGAAGCTGCAAGTCTTGCCTTGTAGGCAGGACCGAGGGAACCCACTATCAAAGTGGCCAACGAAGTGCTATCCTTATTTGCTGCAAAATAAAGATTTCGTGCAGTTTGCGCGAAACCTCTCGGAATGGGCTCATTCGACCCCATTTTTTGCTGCAAAATCACTTAATATGACGTGGAAATTATCGAGCTTTAAAGAGCGCAAAAAGAACGAGTGATTTTGACCAAGAAACGGCAAAGAAAACTGATAAAGCATGCGCCGCCATGTCTTCCTCAATAAATTGGCTGCATTGCATGCGCACGGTGACGGATGCAAGTCCGGTACAGTACTGGCGCGGCGCCCAGGTGCCACTGAACAGTTGTACTACAAAGAACCCATTTGTACTGATTCTTTCGACATTGTACTACGTTTAGTCACTGTCTACTTCAACCCAGGTGGTCATACCACCTCCTAGGCAGGTTGTGCTACACCTGAACGAATCTTTACTAGCCTGAGCTAGTTTGAACTAGTTTGAAGTAGATTGTACTACCCTGTAGTACCAATGAAGTACTTTGAACTACATCCAAGTACTTGGAAACAGTCCAGAGGTCATTTGCAGGGACTTTCACCCTTTCCAGGAGCATTTCTTGCAGATCAGCCATGAGGCAGCGGCACCGACTCGCACTCCGCTCCCCTTAGTCGCAAATCAGGGAATCCAGATCGTAAGATCAACCATGCTGGGCAAGGGCATCCCCCTGGAGGAGGTGATGGTCAGCCGCCATGGCGGCCGCGACCAGCGCGTCATGGTGACTGCCCCGTCCCTCATCCCCGCGTACAGGAGCTGCTACTACAAGGCGGTGGATAAGTTTGACCAGCGGGCTGCCAACTACAACCTGCAGCGGGCCTTCGTCTCGCGGGTGTGGTGGCACCGGGTCGCCACGGGGCACATGGCCAACTCGGCTGGCAATGCCTACATCCTGCAGACTCTCGCCCGCGCTAACCGCCCCGACTGCCTCTCTCACGTGGGGTTCCTCAGCTTGCTCGCACAGCAGCTGGTGAACAACCAGTGGCATGGCGCCCGGCTGCCCATCCACCGCATCGCGGAGGCCCACCAGCCTGGGCTGGACGGGCAGTTCAGCGGCACCCACCTCAGGCCCGAGCGCATCCCGTAAGTAAGTAAGTACTTGCGTGTCATGCGCAAAGGCATGCCACGGAGTACTATGCTAATCTCATTAGAAAAATAATTACACAAAAGTTTAAACAAATATCGCCTGCATCATCCCCCAACCGTTAAGCACAAGATGGGGATGTAATCCTCATCCGAGCTGTCCTCTACTGTAATGGCAGACGAGGCGGTAGTGTAGCGGCTATCCTCAGGACCAATAACCTCCACGTGCGGCATCCCGTGGACGGAGGCGGCGCAGTGTGTGGTGTGCGCCACGATCCCCGAGCGCAAGTCCTCTGTGCATGCTTTCAGGTTCACTTTGTTTGAGAAGGCACCAGAACTTGTTTATTGCAAAATTATATGCTTAAGCCGCTTGCAGGCCTTGGTAGACCGAGAGACTGGCGAATTGTGCGCAAGTCCCAGGCGGCTGCCACCATATAACACCCCCAGAGACAACAAACGAACAAACAAACAAAAGAGGGTGGGTGGGTGGGGAAAACTGATAAAGCATGCGCCGCCATGTCTTCCTCAATAAATTGGCTGCATTGCATGCGCACGGTGACGGATGCAAGTCCGGTACAGTACTGGCGCGGCGCCCAGGTGCCACTGAACAGTTTTATTACAAAGAACCCACTTGTACTGATTCTTTCGACATTGTACTACGTTTAGTCACTGTCTACTTCAACCCACGTGGTCATACCACCTCCTAGGCAGGTTGTGCTACACCTGAACGAATCTTTACTAGCCTGAGCTAGTTTGAACTAGTTTGAAGTAGATTGTACTACCCTGTAGTACCAATGAAGTACCTTGAACTACATCCAAGTACTTGGAAGCAGTCCAGAGGTCATTTGCAGGGACTTTCACCCTTTCCAGGAGCATTTCTCGCAGATCAGCCATGAGGCAGCGGCACCGACTCGCACTCCGCTCCCCTTAGTCGCAAATCAGGGAATCCAGATCGTAAGATCAACCATCCTCTGTGCATGCTTTCAGGTTCACTTTGTTTGAGAAGGCACCAGAACTTGTTTATTGCAAAATTATATGCTTAAGCCGCTTGCAGGCCTTGGTAGACCGAGAGACTGGCAAATTGTGCGCAAGTCCCAGGCGGCTGCCACCATATAACACCCGCATCTCCAACCTGGCCGTCCCCGGCCGCATCTGGAGTGGTTGTAGAGGGGGAAGCCCTAGCGTGGCTGCTAGAGTGCGCCTCCCCTGCACCTGTCAACGCAGGTACCCGCAGAGCCCTAGTGTATCCACTAGAGTGCGCCCCGCCGGCTCTGTCCAAGGCAGGATACGGTCGAAGTTGAGCCAAACCGGAAATCAGGATGATGGCGCGACGCCCAAAACCAGCAGGGCCCCAGCGTGTCCGCTGGAGTGCGCCCTGCCGACTCCTCCAACGGAGCTGCATCGTTTTATACTGCGCCCCCCGGCCTAGACCGGGGCAAGCGCATCCCCACACTTGCTACTGCCAGTGTGAACTCCACTGAGCGGGGGGGAACTCCTCAGCCAGCAACCACACCCACCGCGGCACTTGCACCGCTAGAGCACGGTGCAGGCCCACGTAGTGGTCCACCGACTTGAACTGGCGCCAACGCCCGCGCTTCTGGATGTCTGGGAGTGAAACGCCCTGCAGGTAGTCGTACGTTGCCCCACCATGTCGCATGGAGTAGGGCGGAAACATCCCCCGCAGGCCCAGAACATCCCACGCCGCGTGCCACCGACGAGAGAACTGGCTGTAGTTGAGGCTCCCAAACAAGGGCTCCTCGGGCTCCCGCCCAGCGCACAGGCGCTCGAGCACGTACAGCGAGAGGGGATCCTGCACCACCACCGCCTGTGCACCCCCCTTGGCTGTCTTGGGATCCCGCAGAAGAAGCGCGCCCAGTCCCCGCTGCCCCAGGCGACGGTCGCCACGCAGTGCCACGTCCCCCACTCGGAGCTTGAAGGCCTCCCCGATGCGCAGGTATTGCTGGAAAGTGATGACGCACACGGCTGCTGCCATGGGCGCCCCCTGCCAGCGGAGGAGCTGCACCACCAGGTAGAGCAGCTCCCACGGCACCGGATCGGGGCTATGCGTTTGCACGCGTCGCTGCCACCCGTACAAGAGCCGGCGGGCCTCGCGCCACCCCTGCACTTGGCTGGGGTAGTACAGTTGCAGCCCACACAGCGCCCTCATGCACATGGAACGCCCTGCTCCCCCTCCATCCTCGTAGACAGACACGTCCTCTGTGCATGCTTTCAGGTTCACTTTGTTTGAGAAGGCACCAGAACTTGTTTATTGCAAAATTATATGCTTAAGCCGCTTGCAGGCCTTGGTAGACCGAGAGACTGGCAAATTGTGCGCAAGTCCCAGGCGGCTGCCACCATATAACACCCCCAGAGACAACAAACAAACAAACAAACAAAAGAGGGTGGGTGGGTGGGGAAAACTGATAAAGCATGCGCCGCCATGTCTTCCTCAATAAATTGGCTGCATTGCATGCGCACGGTGACGGATGCAAGTCCGGTACAGTACTGGCGCGGCGCCCAGGTGCCACTGAACAGTTGTACTACAAAGAACCCATTTGTACTGATTCTTTCGACATTGTACTACGTTTAGTCACTGTCTACTTCAACCCAGGTGGTCATACCACCTCCTAGGCAGGTTGTGCTACACCTGAACGAATCTTTACTAGCCTGAGCTAGTTTGAACTAGTTTGAAGTAGATTGTACTACCCTGTAGTACCAATGAAGTACTTTGAACTACATCCAAGTACTTGGAAGCAGTCCAGAGGTCATTTGCAGGGACTTTCACCCTTTCCAGGAGCATTTCTGCAGATCAGCCATGAGGCAGCGGCACCGACTCGCACTCCGCTCCCCTTAGTCGCAAATCAGGGAATCCAGATCGTAAGATCAACCATCCTCTGTGCATGCTTTCAGGTTCACTTTGTTTGAGAAGGCACCAGAACTTGTTTATTGCAAAATTATATGCTTAAGCCGCTTGCAGGCCTTGGTAGACCGAGAGACTGGCAAATTGTGCGCAAGTCCCAGGCGGCTGCCACCATATAACACCCGCATCTCCAACCTGGCCGTCCCCGGCCGCATCTGGAGTGGTTGTAGAGGGGGAAGCCCTAGCGTGGCTGCTAGAGTGCGCCTCCCCTGCACCTGTCAACGCAGGTACCCGCAGAGCCCTAGTGTATCCACTAGAGTGCGCCCCGCCGGCTCTGTCCAAGGCAGGATACGGTCGAAGTTGAGCCAAACCGGAAATCAGGATGATGGCGCGACGCCCAAAACCAGCAGGGCCCCAGCGTGTCCGCTGGAGTGCGCCCTGCCGACTCCTCCAACGGAGCTGCATCGTTTTATACTGCGCCCCCCGGCCTAGACCGGGGCAGGCGCATCCCCACACTTGCTACTGCCAGTGTGAACTCCACTGAGCGGGGGGGAACTCCTCAGCCAGCAACCACACCCACCGCGGCACTTGCACCGCTAGAGCACGGTGCAGGCCCACGTAGTGGTCCACCGACTTGAACTGGCGCCAACGCCCGCGCTTCTGGATGTCTGGGAGTGAAACGCCCTGCAGGTAGTCGTACGTTGCCCCACCATGTCGCATGGAGTAGGGCGGAAACATCCCCCGCAGGCCCAGAACATCCCACGCCGCGTGCCACCGACGAGAGAACTGGCTGTAGTTGAGGCTCCCAAACAAGGGCTCCTCGGGCTCCCGCCCAGCGCACAGGCGCTCGAGCACGTACAGCGAGAGGGGTCCTGCACCACCACCGCCTGTGCACCCCCCTTGGCTGTCTTGGGATCCCGCAGAAGAAGCGCGCCCAGTCCCCGCTGCCCCAGGCGACGGTCGCCACGCAGTGCCACGTCCCCCACTCGGAGCTTGAAGGCCTCCCCGATGCGCAGGTATTGCTGGAAAGTGATGACGCACACGGCTGCTGCCATGGGCGCCCCCTGCCAGCGGAGGATCTGCACCACCAGGTAGAGCAGCTCCCACGGCACCGGATTGGGGCTATGCGTTTGCACGCGTCGCTGCCACCCGTACAGGAGCCGGCGGGCCTCGCGCCACCCCTGCACTTGGCTGGGGTAGTACAGTTGCAGCCCACACAGCGCCCTCATGCACATGGAACGCCCTGCTCCCCCTCCATCCTCGTAGACAGACACGAGCCACTCGCAGAACACGCTCTCCGCTTCCTCCGGCGGTACAGCACCATAGGGCTCAGCCCACAGGAGGTACGCGATCACTGCGCGATGGTAGCTGCGCAGGGTCGCGGGCAGCACGGTGCTCTCCAGCAGTTCCTGCCGCCCTCCCGGACCCGGGTTACTCTCCACATCGCCATCGGCGGTAAGGTCCCGCACCCACCGGCCCCGGCTGGGCGCGTCAGCGGGGTTTCGCTCCGAGCGGATGTACACCCAGTGGTACCTGGTGTTGCTGGCACAGCCCAGGGCGGCAGCGCGGCGGCACCACGTGTTGAGGCGGTAAGATGATGACCGCCCCTTCACCACTGCGCCCACAACGGCGGTGTTATCCACCAGCCGTACGTGCCGTCGCCCCCACCGCGCCCGCGTGCGCAGCCCCCACTCCAGGCTCTGCACGGCTGCGCGCGCCTCTTTCTCATTGATGTGCGCCCCCGCGTCCCTCCACCGGTGTTTCACCGCCACACGCCAGCGGGCGGTCGCCACCGCCCGATGTTCCCTCTCCCCCGTTCGCTCCACACCGACCTCTTCCGACCCGACACACAGAGTCTTCCACCCCTTCATTTCGCGGCAGTTGGACAAAGCCTTCACGTCTGCCTCTGCCAGACGGGCGTACACCACACCGGAGCCCCGGCTCGACGCGTCACTGGCCACGACGGTGGTGTCCAGTGGCTGGTTGCGCTGCGCATGCACCAGGGGAGCCAGGCAGACAGCCGCCCAGAGCTCCCGGCGCACACTTGCCCAGAGTTGGAAGCGTCCTCCCTTGCGGAGGGCCAGCACTTGGTGGAGCATCCTGTAGGCGTGGAACCAGGTGCTTAGCAGACTCCTGCGCAGCAGCTGGATCCATACCCAGCGTCCCAGTAGGGAGGCCAACTCATGGTAGCTTGCTCGTCCCCGGGCCAGCACCGCCTCGGTGTCGTGGACCAGGAGGGCCAGTCGCTTCGCCGACGGCCACAAGCTCCCATCTTGGTGAAACTCGATGCCCAGGATCTCACAGCTTGACCTCCCGCGCCCGCTCGACCTTTTTCTCATTCACCACCAGGCCAGCTGGCGCGTAGCACTCGGTGCATGCGCGGTCCAGCAGCGCGTTCGCCTCCGCTGCGCTGCGCGCGTGTGTGGTGCCCAGGTCGTCGATCATGACCAACTGCGCCGGCCGAGGAGGGTCCTCGGGCAGCAGCTGCCAGTCAAGTTCGGCGGCCCCCACCAACTCCATCCACTCCCGTCCTCCCTCACGCACTGTGCGCACCCCGAGCTGATGCATCGGGACGCTCACACTCAGCCCGGGGTTCAGCTTCCCCGGCCCGAACAGGGTCTGCATGTGCGCCACCTGCGCCAGCAGGACCGAGTGAGACCACCCCATCACCAGAACACGGAACCTGGGATAGAGCCGGCGGCGCTCCCCGGGCTGGCCGACCTCGTCCGACCAGACTGGGGGCAGCGCGAACCACTCCCGCCACTCCGTTGGCACGGAGAAGCGGTAGTAGTACGTCTCCAGGTCCGTTTTGCTCGAGTAGCTGGGCGCGCCCCCTGCCATCTCGGCCACCGCCCCCACATCTGGCAGGTAACAGCCGCCAGGGGTGAGGAACTTGTCGTTGCTCTGCACCATGTTGCAGATGAGTCGCTGGCGCTGGGCTGACGGGTCCACCACCCCTGGATCGCGCTTGGGCACGCCGAACAGGCCGTTGGTGACCGGGGGCTCCTCCTCGCTGTACTCTGTCATCCCGGTCTCCGCCAGCCGCACGCTCAGGCGCGCGTACTCTGTGTCGCTCGCACAGCCATGCGTCACTCGCCGTCGACGCCCTGGCTGCACTACCTCCTCCTCCCTCAAAATATTTTTTATGTTGCCATATACCTCCCTCCACTGGGGGGGAGGCAGTCCATCAGCGGCACGCTGCCCGCCACTCCGCCCGCGGGCAGCGCAAGTCTCTCTGGGACAATCATTTCATATTGCCCGTCGGGCCCATAGGGCCCAGACTCAACGTCATGCACCAGGTCCTCTGCCGCTACGGCTCTCAGCCGGCGCTCATGGACCTGGGCGGCAATCTCCAGCCCTTGTAGGGCCGCCTGCTGGGCAGCGGTGCAGGGAGCCGTTGCCGTCGCCCCGCTAGTGCCGCGCCCTGGGGGCCCGCCGGCAGGCGTGGCCATTGCTGGCCCCGCCCCACACCCGGCCGCCCCCACAGGCGGTTCCCGTGTCCCCCCCACATCCAGTTCAGGCCTTCCACGAGCCGGACCATGAGCAGCAAGCGTGCCCGCCGCCGCGTGGCTCGCTGCAGCCTGCGTCGTGAGCGCAGGCGGGACCGGTCGAGGGGCTGGACGGCCGGAACTGGGAGGGGGAACACGCCGCGCCCCCTCACTTCTGCTTGTTGCTGGCGGAGGAGGAGGCCACCGCCCCCCCATCCACCTTGGCCAGCACCGCCGCGCTGACCCGCGCGTCGTGCTCCTTCTTGGCGGCCTTGAGAGCCCGTCGCGCCGCCCTCGTCCGCTGGCTGCCGCTCTCCACCACCGGCAGCACGAAGGCGGCCTGGGCGACCCACGCGCCCTGGCCCCGCTCGCTCTCCACCACCATGAGTGACTCCACGATGCGTGCAAAGTACTCCATGCACGCGAGCTCGGTCACCGCCGTGACTCCCAGCTCCTTCACCGCCACGTCCAGGGCGTGGCACAGGTTGACCGCGATGTCCATGCGCTCGCGACTCTGCCACCCGCTGGTCTGGCCTGGCCCACGGATGAACATGGGCTTCAGGCCCTCCAGCCGGGCCCGCAGACTGCCCCCGTACCGGTCCTTGGCCGTTTGCAGGTACTCGGGCAGCACCCGCAGCTTGTACCGGTAGTCCTCCACCTCCCAAGGGATGCTGGTGGCAGTCCCCGGCAGGGCGACCCCCTTGGTCATGGGCACAGCCAACACCTGGCCGCTCGCTGGGTCGGCGCGACCCGGTAGGCGGTCCCTGCGGCGCCGGCTGCTGCTGCGCCGGCCCGAGTCGCTGCTGCTGTCGCTGCTGCTGCTGCTGCTGCTGCTGCTGCTGCTGCTGCTGCTGCAACGGCACGTGCGATGGCGGCACTTGGGACACTTGGCTGTCTTGGCTCGCGCCGGTGCTGGGGCCACTGGTTTGGCCCCGGGCAGGATTGTCCCACCCCCCCGCGCCCCTTGCTGGGCCGCTGGGTGTGAGCTGTGCAAGGGATACCCCTCTGCAGGCTCCTCGTCCCCCGCCACGGACGCGGGGGCCGTCACCCATCCCCCCTGGCCGCCCGGGGCTCTTCCCCAGTGCCTGGGCCTCCAGCCCCCGGCCACCCGGCTCCCCAGTACCCCGGGGGGGAGCAGGCACCCAGTAACCGCCCCCTGGCACTGCTCCTTCCCCTGCCCCACTGGTGTACCCCCATGGAGGGGCTACCCCCGTGGCGTGCAGGCCACCAGCCCACAGTGGGGCTATCCCGGGGTGGGTTTGAGGGGTGTGCCCACCCGGCACTCGCAGTGCAGGGCCCAATGGGGGGTGCCCTCCTCCCTGCAAGCCGGCAGGGCCCCCCCCACCCCCCCCGCACCCATCACCCCCTGTCCACCCATGACGGCGCCCATGCGGGCCATCATGGAGGGGTCCATGGCCAACAGGTGGGCCCCCGCAGCCCCTCCCTTGCCACCGCTGCGCCCCCCCCCACAGTTGGGGCCGTGCCCCCTACCCCCTTTCCCCTGGCCCCTCCAGCCACCAGGGGGGTGCCTCCCACCACCTTCCCTCGCCCAGCAAATGGCGTGGCACCTCTGCCAACAGTCTCCCCACCCCCTGGGAGACCTGTGCCAGTCTCCTGAGCCGATCCTAGGGCTTCTATGCTCATGTTGCCCATGGTTGCCGCAATTTTTGCCAAATCATTGGAAAAATTCGCAGCTTGAGGCGCCCCATCATTCTGCTCATCTCCAGAGGCCCCAGACATGTCCCCCAACATATCTTCGGCCTCCTCAGAGCCTACGAAGCCCTCCTCGGCCCCCATTTCGGCCAGGAACCCCTCTGGCAGTTTGTGCTCCAAGGAAAACGCGATATTCTTTCCCAGTTGTGCTGGCTCGCTGCTAGCTTCTATTTCATATCCCACACTCACCAAATACCGTCCTAGTGAGTCTAAGGGACTTTTTGAAGAAGCTGCAAGTCTTGCCTTGTAGGCAGGACCGAGGGAACCCACTATCAAAGTGGCCAACGAAGTGCTATCCTTATTTGCTGCAAAATAAAGATTTCGTGCAGTTTGCGCGAAACCTCTCGGAATGGGCTCATTCGACCCCATTTTTTGCTGCAAAATCACTTAATATGACGTGGAAATTATCGAGCTTTAAAGAGCGCAAAAAGAACGAGTGATTTTGACCAAGAAACGGCAAAGAAAACTGATAAAGCATGCGCCGCCATGTCTTCCTCAATAAATTGGCTGCATTGCATGCGCACGGTGACGGATGCAAGTCCGGTACAGTACTGGCGCGGCGCCCAGGTGCCACTGAACAGTTGTACTACAAAGAACCCATTTGTACTGATTCTTTCGACATTGTACTACGTTTAGTCACTGTCTACTTCAACCCAGGTGGTCATACCACCTCCTAGGCAGGTTGTGCTACACCTGAACGAATCTTTACTAGCCTGAGCTAGTTTGAACTAGTTTGAAGTAGATTGTACTACCCTGTAGTACCAATGAAGTACTTTGAACTACATCCAAGTACTTGGAAACAGTCCAGAGGTCATTTGCAGGGACTTTCACCCTTTCCAGGAGCATTTCTTGCAGATCAGCCATGAGGCAGCGGCACCGACTCGCACTCCGCTCCCCTTAGTCGCAAATCAGGGAATCCAGATCGTAAGATCAACCAAGCCACTCGCAGAACACGCTCTCCGCTTCCTCCGGCGGTACAGCACCATAGGGCTCAGCCCACAGGAGGTACGCGATCACTGCGCGATGGTAGCTGCGCAGGGTCGCGGTCAGCACGGTGCTCTCCAGCAGTTCCTGCCGCCCTCCCGGACCCGGGTTACTCTCCACATCGCCATCGGCGGTAAGGTCCCGCACCCACCGGCCCCGGCTGGGCGCGTCCGCGGGGTTTCGCTCCGAGCGGATGTACACCCAGTGGTACCTGGTGTTGCTGGCACAGCCCAGGGCGGCAGCGCGGCGGCACCACGTGTTGAGGCGGTAAGAT
The DNA here is from genome assembly GCA_009746045.1 of Mesostigma viride. Classification (NCBI taxonomy): domain Eukaryota; kingdom Viridiplantae; phylum Streptophyta; class Mesostigmatophyceae; order Mesostigmatales; family Mesostigmataceae; genus Mesostigma; species Mesostigma viride. Next base: position 3,891,641 of record RPFO01000156.1, read on the forward strand.
GATGACCGCCCCTTCACCACTGCGCCCACAACGGCGGTGTTATCCACCAGCCGTACGTGCCGTCGCCCCCACCGCGCCCGCGTGCGCAGCCCCCACTCCAGGCTCTGCACGGCTGCGCGCGCCTCTTTCTCATTGATGTGCGCCCCCGCGTCCCTCCACCGGTGTTTCACCGCCACACGCCAGCGGGCGGTCGCCACCGCCTGATGTTCCCTCTCCCCCGTTCGCTCCACACCGACCTCTTCCGACCCGACACACAAAGTCTTCCACCCCTTCATTTCGCGGCAGTTGGACAAAGCCTTCACGTCTGCCTCTGCCAGACGGGCGTACACCACACCGGAGCCCCGGCTCGACGCGTCACTGGCCACGACGGTGGTGTCCAGTGGCTGGTTGCGCTGCGCATGCACCAGGGGAGCCAGGCAGACAGCCGCCCAGAGCTCCCGGCGCACACTTGCCCAGAGTTGGAAGCGTCCTCCCTTGCGGAGGGCCAGCACTTGGTGGAGCATCCTGTAGGCGTGGAACCAGGTGCTTAGCAGACTCCTGCGCAGCAGCTGGATCCATACCCAGCGTCCCAGTAGGGAGGCCAACTCATGGTAGTATGCACGTCCCCGGGCCAGCACCGCCTCGGTGTCGTGGACCAGGAGGGCCAGTCGCTTCGCCGACGGCCACAAGCTCCCATCTTGGTGAAACTCGATGCCCAGGATCTCCACAGCTTGACCTTCCCGCGCCCGCTCGACCTTTTTCTCATTCACCACCAGGCCAGCTGGCGCATAGCACTCGGTGCATGCGCGGTCCAGCAGCACGCTCGCCTCCGCTGCGCTGCGCGCGTGTGTGGTGCCCAGGTCGTCGATCATGACCAACTGCGCCGGCCGAGGAGGGTCCTCGGGCAGCAGCTGCCAGTCAAGTTCGGCGGCCCCCACCAACTCCATCCACTCCCGTCCTCCCTCACGCACTGTGCGCACCCCGAGCTGATGCATCGGGACGCTCACACTCAGCCCGGGATTCAGCTTCCCCGGCCCGAATGGTTGATCTTACGATCTGGATTCCCTGATTTGCGACTAAGGGGAGCGGAGTGCGAGTCGGTGCCGCTGCCTCATGGCTGATCTGCGAGAAATGCTCCTAGAAAGGGTGAAAGTCCCTGCAAATGACCACTGGACTGTTTCCAAGTACTTGGATGTAGTTCAAAGTACTTCATTGGTACTACAGGGTAGTACAATCTACTTCAAACTAGTTCAAACTAGCTCAGGCTAGTAAAGATTCGTTCAGGTGTAGCACAACCTGCCTAGGAGGTGGTATGACCACCTGGGTTGAAGTAGACAGTGACTAAACGTAGTACAATGTCGAAAGAATCAGTACAAGTGGGTTCTTTGTAGTACAACTGGTCAGTGGCACCTGGGCGCCGCGCCAGTACTGTACCGGACTTGCATTCGTCATCGTGCGCATGCAATGCAGCCAATTTATTGAGGAAGACATGGCGGCGCATGCTTTATCAGTTTAGGAGGACAGGGTCTGCATGTGCGCCACCTGCGCCAGCAGGACCGAGTGAGACCACCCCATCACCAGAACACGGAACCTGGGATAGAGCCGGCGGCGCTCCCCGGGCTGGCCGACCTCGTCCGACCAGACTGGGGGCAGCGCGAACCACTTCCGCCACTCCGTTGGCACGGAGAAGCGGTAGTAGTACGTCTCCAGGTCCGTTTTGCTCGAGTAGCTGGGCGCGCCCCCTGCCATCTCGGCCACCGCCCCCACATCTGGCAGGTAACAGCCGCCAGGGGTGAGGAACTTGTCGTTGCTCTGCACCATGTTGCAGATGAGTCGCTGGCGCTGGGCTGACGGGTCCACCACCCCTGGATCGCGCTTGGGCACGCCGAACAGGCCGTTGGTGACCGGGGGCTCCTCCTCGCTGTACTCTGTCATCCCGGTCTCCGCCAGCCGCACGCTCAGGCGCGCGTACTCTGTGTCGCTCGCACAGCCATGCGTCACTCGCCTTCGACGCCCTGGCTGCACTACCTCCTCCTCCCTCAAAATATTTTTTATGTTGCCATATACCTCCCTCCACTGGGGGGGGAGGCAGTCCATCAGCGGCACGCTGCCCGCCACTCCGCCTGCGGGCAGCGCAAGTCTCTCCGGGGCAATTATTTCATATTGCCCGTCGGGCCCATAGGGCCCAGACTCAACGTCATGCACCAGGTCCTCTGCCGCTACGGCTCTCAGCCGGCGCTCATGGACCTGGGCGGCAATCTCCAGCCCTTGTAGGGCCGCCTGCTGGGCAGCGGTGCAGGGAGCCGTTGCCGTCGCCCTGTAGTGCCGCGCCCTGGGGGCCCGCCGGCAGGCGTGGCCATTGCTGGCCCCGCCCCACACCCGGCCGCCCCCACAGGCGGTTCCCGTGTCCCCCCCCACATCCAGTTCAGGCCTTCCACGAGCCGGACCATGAGCAGCAAGCGCGCCCGCCGCCGCGTGGCTCGCTGCAGCCTGCGTCGTGAGCGCAGGCGGGACCGGTCGAGGGGCTGGACGGCCGGAACTGGGAGGGGGAACACGCCGCGCCCCCTCACTTCTGCTTGTTGCTGGCGGAGGAGGAGGCCACCGCCCCCCATCCACCTTGGCCAGCACCGCCGCGCTGACCCGCGCGTCGTGCTCCTTCTTGGCGGCCTTGAGAGCCCGTCGCGCCGCCCTTGTCCGCTGGCTGCCGCTCTCCACCACCGGCAGCACGAAGGCGGCCTGGGCGACCCACGCGCCCTGGCCCCGCTCGCTCTCCACCACCATGAGTGACTCCACGATGCGTGCAAAGTACTCCATGCACGCGAGCTCGGTCACCGCCGTGACTCCCAGCTCCTTCACCGCCACGTCCAGGGCGTGGCACAGGTTGACCGCGATGTCCATGCGCTCGCGACTCTGCCACCCGCTGGTCTGGCCTGGCCCACGGATGAACATGGGCTTCAGGCCCTCCAGCCGGGCCCGCAGACTGCCCCCGTACCGGTCCTTGGCCGTTTGCAGGTACTCGGGCAGCACCCGCAGCTTGTACCGGTAGTCCTCCACCTCCCAAGGGATGCTGGTGGCAGTCCCCGGCAGGGCGACCCCCTTGGTCATGGGCACAGCCAACACCTGGCCGCTCGCTGGGTCGGCGCGACCCGGTAGGCGGTCCCTGCGGCGCCGGCTGCTGCTGCGCCGGCCCGAGTCGCTGCTGCTGTCGCTGCTGCTGCTGCTGCTGCTGCTGCTGCTGCAACGGCACGTGCGATGGCGGCACTTGGGACACTTGGCTGCCTTGGCTCGCGCCGGTGCTGGGGCCACCCTAAGCTCGTCTGGATTTGTACTAGAACACGCAATTTGTAGTTCATTTTGAAAAGTTGTATTTTATTGAATTTAAAGTTTCCACTAAAGTCTCTGAGGAAGGGGAAGTTTATAGGACCCGTGACACCGTGACATCGTGACACCGTGACACCGTGACACCTCAAAATGCATATAAACACACATCTTTGCATGTATGCAGTGATTATTAATGGGGATGATGTATTCAATGGGTCATTGCAAGTTTTACCTATGCTTCTGACACCGTGACACCGTGACACCGTGACACCGTGACACCGAGACACCGTGACACCGCAAATACCACGTATACACCTTCATAATAATCCTAGTAGAGACATTCATTTCTCCATACATCTCGGTCATCTCACCATATATCGTCTCATGTTGATGTATTCTTGTTGTGCGTGTAGGTACCTTGCCGGTCATGACAAGTTCAGCCATTCCTCGTTTATGCGGTCCAACGTCGCTTCAATTGGGCATGTGATTAATATCTGGTAACAACTTATATATGTTGGCACGCCATGCGTCCAGGAATAGTTGTCTCACTTAATATGCATGCAAGCAACCATCAAAATCACTTTGTCATTAAATCACTTGCCGGGATTTCAGTTTCTCGCTGGCCGGCCTGAAAAAGCTGGTTCTTTATAAACTCTTTCCGATCCGCAGGCTTCTTAGACCACATGTCGGTCCTCATCGTCCTGAGCTCCTCGAAATGCACGCTTCTCAAACAATGGCGGCCACAACCACAGTCCCAGTCCCTGCAAAGTGCCGCAGCCAAGGACGAATCCTGGGTGCATTTCGCCAACACGGCGGCTGCAGATAACCGGACCCCGCGCCTCGCCATCATATTGAACACGACGACGCCCAGGAGTAATAGCAAGAAGAACATTCCCAAAACCTGCCAACCCAGCGCCCCCGCACTGGGCTCCATGAAAACGCCGGGTCTCGCCATGGCTATGTCATCTGGGCAATGTTGCAAACATCATTTGTCCCCCCCCCCTCCCCATCTATTTCTACGTTGGCAGATGGCAAACGTAGATCCCCACGCCATGTGTGGGGGGGAATAAAACATGGCAGACCGGGATGTCACGCCAGCCCGGTCTGCCCGAGTTGTTTAGCCCATGTTACCTCATTTGGCAGCGATCACCATCGCTGCCGCTCTCGTGAATTCGGGGTGAAAGCGCACGGTGTCACGGTGTCTCAACATGTTTGTAGTTGGTGTCTCGGTGTCTCAGAAACTCGTGGTCCGCATTGAGTGGGTGTCACGGTGTCTCGACATCTGATTGGCCCGGTTCAGATTCGCCCCAAATTAAAAAAAAAAAGAGAAAATTGCAGATTAGTAAAGTTGGGGCCCGGTAATTGCAGATTAGTTTCACGAATTGCAGACAGGTGTTTTTTATTGCAGATCAGTCGGGATTCTTAGTTCGATGCGTCAGACCATGGTCAGACAGCGGTTTTCCCGATCGAAATCTGATTCGTTTGGTCAGATTCCTGTTTCCGTCACGCCCTTTACGGAACATGTGCGAAATTTGGGCGCGGACAAGACGTGGACGTCTGTGTAACGTCCGGGGAAAGCGATGCGCGCATTTTTTTTTTCCCTAGCATGGTGGGCATGGCGAGGTGAATTCAGGCTGCTCGGCATGTCGGAGGACTAGGCCAATCATATGGCGGAAAATTTTCTGTTTCATGAGGTCACTGCTTTGTTTTCATGTAACCGGCATGGGCGTTTTCATGTCATTAATCAGAGCGAATTTTCTGTCCTCTGGAATAATTAAGAAAAGGAATTCATGTTGGCGGCAGTGGCTGACAAGTTTTGCGGACTAAACTTATCGTAGTCAAACCGTTAACGTTGCTAGAACTGGATTGAAAGCTTTGACAACCGGGGGTTGGCACTTTTCCGGTTTGTCTCGGTAAGTAATTACATGATGCATGCGCGATCGAAGTAACGCTCATCCGCCTGCATGGGAGGCCGGCTTTTCTTGCGTCCCCTGGGCGAAAGATTTACAAGGGTTAGGTACAGTTTGTCGGGCGACGGTATCTGCTCTGTTTTTTGTGCTGTACGGGCTCATCGTTGTGAGCCTTTTGCGCCAAACTTTGCAGTTTCGCCTGGTCGTTTGCCCCCTGCGCATGCTCGAGTATAGTTCAATATGTGCCTGGCAATTTTAGATTGCTTTCGTTGGCAGGTACGCCAGATTATGGTTCATAAGGACAGTAATACAGCTTGGTTTTGAAACGGGCTTTTTGGGAGAATATTGCGCGTATTTCTTGTGCATGACGAGAGACCAAACCTTAGCAGCGGCATGAGCTAGTGCGCCTCGCTAGGAGCTGAAAATCTGCCTAACGCTTTACATTTTCACACGCAGGAAAGGAAGCGCATGTTTGACATGTTTGGTTAGAGTAAATGTATGTAGGTATCGGTTACCATGGGTTCATTTCAGTACTCACCCTTGAGGAGGAGACTTGCAGCCTAACATCATATGGCAAGGCAGCCAATCTAGCCATGGCTGGCAATATGGTTTACAACAAGCTATACCTTGCATACATGATTTATTGATTGCATTCCGTTATCCCTTTGTCTTTGGGCATGTTGGATAGCGTACTGAGGTCATTTTACAAGGTTTTGTTGCGTTCAGTATTTTCTTTTGTG